>LZPO01056558.1:0-11804 GCA_001675575.1 Neotoma lepida
CTCAACCCATGGGTCCTGACCCCCTTGGGAGGTCGAATGACCCTTTCACAGGAGTCACATATCAGACAGACATCCTGCATATCAATATCAGATATTTACATTGCAATACATAAAAGTAGCAAAATTATAGTTATAAAGTAGCAACAAAATAATTTTATAGTGGGAGGGTGTCACCACAATATGAGGGACTGTATTAAAGGGGCCTAGCATTAGGAAGGTTGAGAACCACTCACCTTAGACTCTGATAAAACATGACTCTCCCATGACCCTGTCTCTGGTCTGGGAGGAGGATTCAAACGCAAGTAGTGCCAGTGCTGCTATTTTAAACCAATGAGACAACACTTCGTAAAATGATTTGAAGAGATTAAATGAGACAACCTAGAAAAGGGGCTAGCAAAAGGCCCAGCACATAAAAAATATACCTTTTCTATGTCAGCCACCATCACAGTGTCATCTATACCACTGTGGGCCCTAAAAAGTGCATGTCATATTCCTATATAATTCACTTTCTGCACTTGAGATATTAGACAGATTGGACATTTGGTTGAATTACTAATTTTAAAATGCTAAAACATTTTATTTTGATTTATGCTGGGGGCTTGTTAGTTTATTTTTTTGTTTGGTGTTTTGTTTGTGTTTGCTTTTGTTTGGGGAACCTCCATACTAATTTCCGTAGTGGCTGGACTAGTTTTCATCCCTTCCAATGGTGCATAAGGATTTGTTTTTGTCCGTTGCTTTGCCAGCATTTGTCATTAGGAGTTTTCTTGATGACTACCTTTCTGACTGATGTGAAATGAAATGTCAGTGTAGCTTTTATTCATATTTCTCTGGTGACTAGTAGTGTTGACTACTTTGTCATATGTGTACTAGCTATTTGTACTTCATCTTATGAAAACTGTTTATATCCTTAACCCATTCATAGGTTAGGTTGTTGGAGAGTTAATTATAAAAGAAGACAGGATTATTAGTGTTAATTATTAACACAAAGCTCCCTAGCAGTTTTATTATAGGAAAATAGCTATTTCTTTTTCTCTTGTGTCTGTTTGTATGATGTAGGTGTATAGCTGTGTGGGGCTATATACATGTGCCACAATACATGTGTGGTGTTCAGAAGACAACTTCCAGTAATTGCAGACAGGGTGACGTTGCTGTACACTTCTGCACATGTCAGGCTAACTGGCCTTCAATTTTCCAGGGGTTCACCTATCTCTTCCTCCCATCTTGCAGATGGGGCACTAGAATTGCAGATCTGCATCCTACTTCATGTAAGTGCTGAGGATCCACGCTCAGGTCCTCACTTTTGCACATCAAGCATTTTTTCCCACTGAGCCATCACCCAGGCCTGAAAAATACTTCTCATTCCAAGTTGCTTATAATGAGAAAAAGGTGGAAAGATACTGGCAGTGGGGACTAGAGGTGAAATGTGTGGATCAGAATCCATTTAGAAGTCAACATTAGGGATTGAGGATCAATCAATAGTGTGGTCTGAGAGTTTCCAAGTATCACAAAATATTGAGATGGGAAATATCCCATTTTTTGAGCAGTAAGATGACTACCTATCCATCTATTTGATTTTAATATGACAGCTCTGCTTATTTTAACTGTTTGTTACCATAAAAGTATAAACTGAAAAGTAGCAATGATGGGTGAGTGTAATACATTACATTAAATAAACTTGTCCTGCACGCAGCACATGGAAAGTCTATTTACATTTCAGTAAGCTGTTTTCTCATGCATTTACAATTCTGCTATTCAAATTAATTAAAAAAAAGCTATGACAGCTCAATTTAGTTTATCTGGTCCAACCTCAAAGACAACAATTGCTGTAATTTTAGCATAGAGAACTCTTGGTATTCGAAATAGGATAATCAGCTAAGTTTTTTTTTCAGAGAATGTTTTAATTGCTTCTTTAAAAATGAAAATAAATAATAAACATACTAAACAGTAAAATTCGACATATTAAATTGGCAAGGGAAGTGAGCATGGAAGTCATTTTATGAACAAAAAGATGTTAACAATGGAAAGATGGTTAGAATAACACATTATTTTCCATGTTGCTTTTTATGAACTGATCGATGCAGCAACTCTCATGGAGACTGAAAGTACATGTGAGGGGAATGTTGTGGGATTTACAGGGAGTTCTGAATTCTTCTCTGTATTAAGTCGAATTTGTGCCAGCAAGATAAGGCATTCTGTTGAGAATGTTATTAACTACATGAGACTTCACGTTCCCATTTTCTATTGCCAATTTCTGGTGCAGGTGTAGAACTATTCACAGAGAGGCCAGATGACAAAGAGACAGCCGAGTAGAGAGTGGAACAAGGTATGGCTTTGAAATGGGAAGACAAGCTCAAGATCCTCCTTAGCCTTGTGTTAGATGGCTTGCTGCCCGAACAACATGGAGAGCTGGGGCTTAGTTTTAGCCCTCAAATGCTGTTCCTTACCTTAGAGTCATGTGGGGAACTGGGTATCTTTGGCTTGCTATTAAAACAGGAATTGTAGCAAGCTAAGCCAGGCTGCAGCCAGATGGACCTCACTTATCTTCAACATCTCTTGTCTCTGATTTGTGCTCTTTCCATTTGTCAAGATGGCTGTTACCTCTTCCTCCAAGGCCTGCCATCCCCATCTCACAAGCTCCCCTCCATCTAACTTCTCTCTCTCTCTCTCTCTCTCTCTCTCTCTCTCTCTCTCTCTCTCTCTCTCTCTCTCTCTCTCATTCCTTCTTTCCTTCTCTCTCCAGGTTTTTGTTGTTGTTTTTCAAAGTCCCCTCTTCAGACTGGATGGTAGCAGTGCACACCTTTAATCCCAGCACTTGGGAGGCAGAGGCGAGAGGATCTCTGAGTTTAAGGCCACTCTGATCTACAGAGTGAGTTCCAGAGCTGCACAGAGAAACCCTGTCTGAAAAAACAAAACAACAAAAGCCCCTTTGACTGGGAAGCATCTTTCTCTTTTCCCGTCCTCCGCTTTTCTCGAGCATGTCACCATTTCCACACCCACAGGCCTAGCTACAGGCCTGCTGTCCTAGAGTCATTTTTGCCTAGACCAGTCATGCAAGGCATGCACGCACTTTACCTGGCCTCGATCTGGTCACTGGCCCAATCTAGGAGTAGGCGGATGAGCAGAGTCTCACATCAGACACATAACTATAGAAAGAAGTCCACATACCAATGTCACATCACAAAAACAGGATGAATAGCCAAGAGAACATTCTTCCATCAATCCCAGTAGTCCTATAGAAATGTTCTCTAGAAGAACCTTAGGACACAGAATTTTTAAAAAATCATAAACTTTATCAAAGAATTCAAAGAGTTTGAAGAAGACACAAAAACTTGATTGACCACCAAGAGAATTCAAAGATAAAATACAGGAATTAGAGGACAACACAGGCCAAGAATGTGGAAAAAAGTAAAGAACTGGAAAGGAGCATGCAGGAAATGTGGGATACCATGAAAATACCAAACGTTCAAATAATAATCATAGATGAGGGTAAAGAATCCTAGGCCAGTGGCATAGACCAGCTCTTCAAAAAGTTGTAGAAAAAAACTTCCCCCAACTAAGGAAAGACATACCTATACAGATACAAGGATCACACAGAAACCCAACTAGACAAGCCCAAAAAAGAAACTCCTCACAGCATATCACTAGATATACAGAACAAAGAAGGAGTATTAAAAGCTGCAAGAGAAAAAACACAAGTCACACATATGCAAAAATCCATCAGAATAACACCCTATTTCTCAATGAAAACTCTTAAAGCTTGGAGCAATGCGTTCCAAACTCTAAAAGACCATGACCACCATCCTAGACTACTGTACCCAGTAAAATGATGCACCACAGTGAAAGGAGAAAGAAAAACTTGCCATGATACAAACAGCCTAAACAAATTCATATCCACCAAAACAACCCTAAAGACAACACTGGAAACAGTACTTCAGACTGAAGAGAGAAATGAGCACAGCCAGGAGACTCCAGAAAGAGAACAAATCAGCTATAATCAATGAAATGTATCAAAACTAAGAACACAAACAACAAAAAAATAACAATATGACCGCAATAACACACACCCAGACACTCTAAGACAGTACTTTATTTGCTGTCACAAAACTCTGCTTTCTGATGGGTAATGATATAGACAGATTCACAAATACAAGAGTGAATAATATCAACATAACTGCACAAAGAGTAACAAATACTGTTAGTATTTTTGTATATTTATGTCTAATTTTACATTCTGCAAACCCAAAACAAGCGTTAACATTAAGAAAACTAATTTGGTAAATGACTTATATGTTTTTATATTCTCTTTTCCATTGTTTATTAAACCACATGAATTCTTCATAGCTATTTATAAAAACACTATGCACTTGTGTGCACACGTGTGTATGTGTGTGCACACACATGTATGCACATGCTGTGATGGCTAGAAGAGGGTATTGGACCCTCTGGAGCTGGAGTTACAAGCAGTTGCCAGCCACTTGACATGAGCTGCAGCCCTCTGGAAGAGGGACAAGTATTCTCAACCCCTGAGCTCTCTGCAGCCCCTGTAGTTTTTAATATTCATAGAAAACAGTTTTCAGATTTTTGTAATAATCCATCAAACATGGAACACAATATACTAGTTTCTCTCCTGTTGAGAGGAGCTGTTGAAAATACTTGGCTCTTATAAGCAAAACACAATGGTAACCTCATTAAAAATTCTCATGCACATCCAATCCTAATTCAGCAGGACCCATTCTTAGAAGAATTCCTGGATCTGTGCATTTTTAGTACTTAGAGATAAACTGCCAAATGTTCTCCTGAAGAGATTGCATCAGTTTGCTCCTCTGCCAGCTCTGGCCAGAGGTACTGTCTTCATCATGCAAGGGCAAGACTCATCACACTGAATTTTCATGATTTATTTACTTCTCACCATGCTAGGTTGCAAATTCCTGGAAAGCAGAGTCTGTACCCTTGTCATTTTAGACCCTAGGCTCTAGGGCAGAGCCTTCCTTGAAAAATGAGAGGGGATATAATTCATAGGATCAAAGATATAACAGTTTCTAGTCTGATTATCATACATTTCCAATGTTGATGCTCAATTATTGATGGTTTAAAACTATGGAATCCGTCTTTTGTGTCACAACATTGTGGGAGCCTCTGATTTCAACACAGACTATAGGAATGCCTTGGGTCAGCTCTGACAGGCTTCCTCTTCTACACAGTGGTGGCTATGAATGGAACATGGTTATAAAAAGTGAGTCCATGGGGCTAGAGAAATGGCTCTATGGTTAACAGAACTTGCAGAAGACCTGGGTTCAATTCCCAGAATCTACATAGTGGCTCACAACCATCTGGCCTCCTTACTGCATGCTAGTACACACACACACACATACACACACACACACGCACACACATGCACACACACGCATACACACAAAGATACTAAAAGTAAATGGTTTATTTGAATTCCGCCTTTGATTTGGAAAATTGTAGGAAAACTTAGAAAAATCGTCCTTCTTCATTTTGGACCCTAGATTCTAGGGCAGAGCCTGATATGAAAAATAAGAGAGGATACAGTAATTCATGGAATGAAACATATATAATAGTTTTCTAGTCTGATGCATACTCATACACATAAAAGTAAATACTTTATATTAATTCCACCTTTGATTCTGAGTATTGTAGAAAAAATTAAAAATATAAATATAAAACATTGTAATATATAAATGGTATATCCCCTGTTAGCAATGGATGAGGCTACAATATTGGTTAATATGCTTGTCTCAAACAACCCAGGCTCATCTGACAAATTCCTATGTGGGACCTATATTTCATTTGTATCATGTAGAAGTCATATGATACTGATAATTTATAAGTGGTGAGGCATGACTCTTTAAATCTTTTTATTATTCTTTTCACATCAGTATTGAAATATTACTTATTAAATAGGGTTTTTTAGATCTGATTCAAAAAATGATGAACTATAAATTTAGTGTTCATACAACAGTGTCAGTTTTAAATCTGAAAGTTGTCTATCACAGACACAATCAGTTCTGAGTAGTTCAAAGAAATGCACCATTGTTGTCTGCATTGGAAGCAAAATGAAGCCCCTACCTGTTGCATTTCTACAGAATTAACTCTAGAGTGACATTAGATATGCAGGGTTGTTCCAAGAGTGAATGTTTAGGCCTGAAGAGACATGGATCAGGTCAAGAATGTACAGAGCTGGTGTGTTGAGTCCAGGGTGAGGAGCTAGCAATGAGATTTCAAAACCTGACTGGATAAGTAGCAGAGCCACTGCATCTGTATTCCTCATTTTCCCTACTGTGGCTATCACTGTGCTGCAGAAATGATAGTACTTACATCATAGATGTTTTAGAAGTTAAACATGTTCACACATGCACTGGAAAAAGGATCTGTGCTCTATTTTTTTAATTGAATTTTCTACTGACTAAGGATTTCAAACTTCAAAAATATTTGTTAATATATTTAATATGATAACTAATAAAAACAACCAACCAAGGTATGTAAAATATAAGGAAAATATTGCATTTTTAATATATTGCATGCAAAAATACACTAATAGTTTGAATTGTGTGTATACATAAGATATTTGATCTTTTCCTAAATGCTTTCACCATATCTAAGTTAAATACTCTTATTTTAGTATACCTGTTTCATCATGTTTTTCAATAAAGGTACATTTAAACTGTATTAAAATGAAATAAATTAAAAATATATGCAACCTAAATTAAATGTTGTATTTAGCTTTATTCTTACCCAACTTTGATGCTTAAGCAGAATTTAGAAAAATATGAATGCATTCTCTAAAATGTTTACTGATTTCTTATAAGTATGCTTTATAAAAAGATACCCAACTTTTGTGGTTCACATACCTCATAGTCTGTCCTCCTTTAGACCACATAAAGGAAAGAACCTCCATATTAAAATAACTGAATTCATGTGCTTCAATTACTTGTTAATAATTGGTTTGTTTCCAATAACATAGAGTTCATATATAGAAATGAATTACAATTTATTTAAAAAGCTCATATTGGTTATGGGAGAACAATTAACAAATAGTCATACTGTCTTCTCATGAATATCTGTATGGATAAATGAGAAAAGTTCTAGAAAGTTGGGGCCATAAAGTACCCCAGAAAGCCGAGAAGGTCATTTCTCCATTAAGCCCTTTTAAAGGTAGTTTCCTATTTTTAAATGTTCTCCCTGAAGGATGACAGCTACAAATTGGGTATCAATCAATCCAATAGCAATTTTCACTGCAACCAACAAATTCCACCAAGATTTAAACTGAGCATCACAATGTAGGATTGATTCATCAGAGACCATATTGCTTGATGTTGGCAAAGAGTTAATAAAGGTATCAAACCTAATCCCTAAAGGGAATATAAATGGAAACAGAATACCAGATTCATATCTGACAGATTTAAAATGAATCTCATTTTCAAAAAAAAAAAGAGGATGAATGGATTCTTTAGGTATTCATGCCTGCTTTTAATTAAATTCTGAGGAATGATGAGAGAGATCAGAAGGACAAGACCCAGCTCAAAACCCTTAGCACCTCAGAGTTTTAACAGGCTGTCCTGAAGAGAACTTCCCCTCTATGGTGTACCTCATCCTAACTTCTGAAAAATAAATTGTTTCGCTGATCATCTTCTATTCCTACCTTGATGTTGATGAATGGAAGTTACAGCTAATTGAGAATAACAAATGGAAATGAATTTGTTACTTCCCCACCCCACCCCAGTGTCCTTCAAGCCAAAGCTAAACTCAAATGCCTATTTTTAGAAATGGGTGGATTTCCTTAATGTGATTTTCTAGATATGCACAAAGCCTGCAATAACATCTAAGCTGTTATCTGAAATGACACAGCTATATCTTACATCCGTGGGCAGAATTACTGGGTGCACACATTTTATATCTTGCTGTAAACAAGACTTACTTACTTATATTTCCACCTGGCAAACAGAGGTGCACACATTTTATATCTTGCTGTAAACAAGATTGACTTACTTAATTTCCACCTGGCAAACAGGGGTGTTTCCCAAAGAAGAATGAACAAGCTTAGCTGTTAAAATTAGAAGGATGCATATAGAAACAAATGATACCTCTTGCTAGATAAGAAAGCAATTGTGTTATTAAATAACCTCAGATGCTGTGAACATTCTCCAAGAGATAACATTCTTGGGGACAATCTGACTATGGCAGCCTGGGAGGGATTTAGGTTTGTGAGAGGCAAGTGGGATAATGCCTTTGAAGGAAAATGGAGGAGTGAATGTCAGCAGACAGGGGCAGCCTTTAACCCAGGGCTGCCCCTTGTCACAGGACCCATGCTGGTGAAAGAGAAGGGAGGACTGATAAGCATGCAGAACTGTCAGAGTGCAGTGTACCTCGGAGCTGTTCTCAGCTGTGCTGTAACAAGAAGAAGAAAGGAACTCATTATTTCCTGACTTAACTTCAAGTTAGCAACATAGGAAGATTTCCTTCATGAACCATGCAGACCTTTAGAGGATGACACATGGGTACCCCACAACTCAGTTAATCTCTAATGATTGGACATTGGCTGAGAGTCAGGTCCCGTAAGTGAGGAGTTCAGTGCCACATCACTGACCCCCATTACAGATGGCAATTGTGTGTTCAAGCCACCTGAACTTCTGACAACTACAAGTCAAGGGACCACACAGCCCTTTTCAAGAGACTGCTTACTGCCTAGAATGGCTTCTAGAACTCAGACTAATACTTTTCTTCTAAAACCAACAAGAAAATATAAGTAAAGAGATGGGAGAGATGTGTAGGTCAGTGGGGAGATAAAGGAGACCAAATGGGACAAGAGACTGAACCACAGCACATATTTTATTTGGGAAAAGACCTGCCAATGGCAATTCTAGTTCAAGAAAAAGGGCCTGAAGTCTACTTACAGGTTTGGGTAATTATGATGCAAAAAGGGGGAATGTTGGTCCAAGATTGCTGGGGCTAGCTAGTTAGTGAGTTATGGGTTACAAAACAGCATCAGGTGATTGATAAACATCTCCTGTGATCAGCTTTTATGGAAGACAATAGGGTGGGAAGAATAAGGATCTAGAAAAAGAAGCCACCAGGAACCAAATTAGTTTGAGGAATTGTTGTTGTTTATCCCACATGAAGCTTTACAAAAGGGTGTAACCATGGCTAAGAGGCATGTCGTAGGGGAAAGAACTCGGAGTACCTGTGCTCTGTGTGACTACCATCCCTCAGTATCTGGAAGGCTCTCTAAGTGATATTCTTAGGGTTTTGTTAGGAACTCATTACATAGGCATGACTGATGTGTGAGGAATTGGTGACCAGCACAACCTCCTCCCCAGAGGCAGAGTGGTGAGGCTCTAGGTCTGAGCTCACCAATCATAGGTTTGGCACCCTGGGAAGATGCACACACACACCCCTTAATGTGCCATTAGCATAGAGAAAAACACATTATGTTGGGGATTTTAGGGATTCCAGGGTTTTTAGAACTCTGTGCCAGGAAAGTAGGGGAGGGGGGGGAACCAAACTCATGTTATTGATAATGTCACAGGAAGTCTCTGAGCCACATTATTGGGCAAGAATCATCTGGTATAGTACAATATTCTTTCACACATAGCTACTGAGAGGGAGTAGATAGGTGGGGCAGGAGGGGATAGTACTAGTAGGGGAATGTGGCCAGGTGGGAACTACTGCACACAAAACAGTGGAAGGTCCTAGGTTCAGTCCCTAACATGTGTTCCTGCTATACATACAAACACACTCTCTCTCTCTCTCTCTTTCTCTCCCCCCCCCCACACACACTCACACACTGGCACTGCTAGAGATAGGCAATATGTCCTTTCCCAGTATACAGTCTTTAAAGGAGAGCTGACCAGAGGCCCCCACAACAACTTAAAGACTGCTATATAAAGTACCTCTGTCCACAGGAGCAGTACTTAAAACCCATTTACCTCCAGCTTGTTGTATATCTGTTCACAGATGTGCCTCTTTACTTTGTAATAGCGTCTCAGCCATCCATTATCAAGGGCTAAAAAGAGATTGACATTCTCATAAATCCTTAGCCTAATTCATCCTTTGAATTTTTTATCCTCCTTCCTTAGGACCCAGTGGACTCTGGGACCTAAACTCAGCTCCTGGTTTCCCTGTTTCATTGTAGGACCAGACGTAGATTACTAAACTTTGTAGGCCTTAATTTCCTTAACTGTAAACTGTGAATGATGATAAGGATTGAGGGTGAAGATATAATGAGAAAGTGGATTGAAACCTATCAACATGATGGTTGGCATGAAGTAAGCATTATAAAATACCAGCAATTTGTGTTGTGATTCTAATTCTTGTGTCTGTGTTATTTGTGTATTTTATGCTATTATGCTATCATCCAAAAACATTTGGGTCACTGTGTTTTGAGCTGGATGTGTGTGTGTGTATGTGTGTGTGTGTGTGTGTGTGTGTGTGTGTGTGTGTGTGTGTGTGTGCATGTGCCCACGCATTGTGTGAATATGGAGGTTAGAGGCCAATCTTGACTGTCATTATTCAGGCACTGTCTACCTACCTACTTACTTACTTTTTTTCTTTCTTTCTTTCTTCCTTTCTTTCTTTCTTTTAATTTTTAGACTGAGTCTTAGTTTTCCAATTAAGCTAGAATGCCTGATCCATGAACCCCAGGATTCTTCCAGCCTCCTGTCTCCTCAGGGTTGGGATTACAGACACACACAGCCATGTTCAGCCTTTGTATGGGTTCTGAGCATTGAACTCAGGTCCTCATGTTTTCAGGACAAACTCTTTAAATCCAGCCCATCTCCCAGCCCCTCCCAAAGCTCCATTTTGAGTCCTTCATGGTATTCCTCAATTTGACATATAGAAAAATAGTGTTAGAAAGCACCTGAATAGGCCCTGTCTGGCTCCCATAAGCATTTAATTTGAGGTCTCACCTGACAGTAAACAAAGTCATAGTTTAATGATGTATATTAAACTTTCATACTTTGGAAGAATAAAACTAAATATTGAGGCTACGAGGAAGATAAGGGAAGCCAGCTCACTGTGCATATTTGGGATAAGGCACCTGCTTCAGAAGTGCCTGGTTTACTAGTTAAGAAAAATCAGCTCTTCTTAGCATCATTTCACTGAGGAAAAATGATCTTCTCAAAATCGTTAGCTACTTGAGAATATTACTGATGGACATGAGCAAAAGTGATGTCATCTGATATTATGTTGAAGGGTGGGACCAAGTGCAAGTTCTTGTGTGCACAAACTGACTTGTGAAACTGTTTCACACCTGCTCTTGCCAGTGACGGGAACTGCTATTCAAGTGTGAGGATCCTTTTGCGGACATCAAGGACAAGCAGCCTTGATATGGCTACCAAGAGTGCCTGCCTCAGGGAGATGGGTCATTTCTAGCTCCACAGTACATCTGGTTTTCTGAGAGCCGACATCAGAGCCAAGAGAAGAAACAAGTAGACTATGGAGTGCTCACTCTGTGTCTGTGGGGGCTGTTTCTGGGAACTTCAGAGACACTAGAGTCCACAGATGCTCATGCCCCTTAGTAAAAGAGCAACATGTTTGGGGTAACCTCCACAACACCTCACACATACTTTATATCATTTCTAGACTATGTCAGTTACCCTGAACTAAAGGAGATGCTGTGTACATAGGCTGTCCCAAGGCATTGTTTGGAGAATGATAACAAGAAAAAAAACTATGTGTTCAGTAGAAACTTGGTTTCTTCTTTTTTTCTTTTTTTTCTTTTTATTAAAAAGATTTTCCACTCCTTTTACATACCAACCTCAGATCCCCCTCTCCTCCCT
>LZPO01056560.1:3979-20804 GCA_001675575.1 Neotoma lepida
GCATAAGCCTCCCTGTGCTCACTGTGCCCCAAAGTGCAATTACTCACACACCTTCTCAGTCTGGGGACACCGGTAAGCTATAGACTGCCCATCAGGGAGCCCTGACTATGCCGTTTGGCAGCTGCTGAAGCTGAGTCTCTGATCTTGTCCATCTGTCCCTGATGAGATGCTCCAACAGTGGGTGGGCAGTCACGTGAAGATGGGGATTGTTTTAAGTCTGAAGTCCCAACCAGCCACNGAGGCTTCTGTAGAGAGGAGAGTGTACCTCATTGGTAGTCCTACGCAGCTGTCCCAGGGGCCTTGTACCCCACATAGATAAGGTGACATTAGAACCATGGCTTTCATATTGTTCTCTTCATTTCAGGAAAGCCTAANNCCATCTTTTCTCCGGCTACTCTGATGAAATCTGTCGTTCATCCTTCTTCCCCTCCTAGCTACCCCTTGCTCATTTTTCCTGCAGGTTCTCTGATCTAGCAAACAGCTGTACCTGTTGGTAACTCAGTGCAGGAGACAGGCAAGGCATGCGCTGTGAAGCATGATGGCAGGGCTCTGGGTCTGCCCAGGCTCCCCTAGTCCTTATCTGCTTGCTCTGAGTAGTTTTGTAGGATTATCTATCTGTCTATCTTATTTCTCCTTGGTTTGAGCCCGGATATAGTGGGAAGATGGCATGTGGCTGAACCAAGCAGATCTAGGGTGAGGCCTCGGGCCAGAAGGGCTTAAGTTTATGGGTCAAATGAAGAAGAAGGAAGTAGTTTCAGGGTGTCAGTGTCAGCCCTAACCTGGCCTTTACCCCATGTGTCATGGACCCATTGGCACACCTTTGACTTGAGCTGCCACAAGTAAGTAGGTGGGGGTTGTGCCCAAGTTTATTGCAAGAATTTCCTGGAAATGTAAAGTTCTCTTCTTACTCCAGGTCTCTTTGTTTCTCCTTTCTGGCTTTAGCACACTCTTTAGTCATGTAGGCCTGGTTTCCAAACCTGTGGGTGTCTCCACCTGGACTCAGATGTGCAGACCTCAGGCTGTGGGGGAGGGGACAGTTGAAGGCCTTGGGTAGTGTCTAAATGACAGGAAGCGGAAGCGGAAGACTGGATGGGCAGGGTGAAGAGCTGTAATCTCGTGGGTGTGGTTAGGTGCACGTGCATATTTGAAATACCATCCCATCAAATCTGGTTTGAAATAATACAGCTTGTATCTGTAGCTCAAGAAAAGTNCAAAGCATAGGGAGATGAGGCATTTGTCTTTGTGTTGGAAGTGACTGATGAAGGTGTGTAACTGGTGCACATTTAGATGCAATGTTTAAAGTTGATTGTTAATAAAAACCAAATTTACACTGGTGTGTGTAGTGTAGTTTCTAAAAAGCACTTCACATTTTAAATTTTTCTTAGACAATTTCTAGTAACCTAAATGTCTAATTTTTTAATCCTTTTGTGTACGTTCACTGTTTCTCAGTATTACTGCTTGAATAATTCTCTGTACAGGGGATTTGTTTATGCTATACCTGGGGTGTCTAAAGGTAGCAATAAAGCTTTTCTTTACAAAGGAACTTTGTGATGAGAGTGTTTTCCAGTGGGGAAGCTAGGATGCCCTTTCCAGCCCACATGTCAGTAAAGAGTAATGAGGCCATATGGAGGGGGGTCCAGAGGTGAGAGTAGAAGAGGATTTGAATTGATGCTAAGACCATGTGATGTTTGCTTTAGTGTCTGGGTTACTTCATTTAGTCACTACAAACCTGCCTCAAGGGACAAGCATCAGCCAGATGTCCTGCTGGAAGGAAAAGGAGGGGATGCAGACATTGATGCCTGTGCTAGCCCAGGGCACAGGAATAGATGAGGTGGGTGCCCTGTCCTTCCAGAGCTCCCCTTCTTTAGAGGAAGTCTATTCATTCATGATGGCAACAGCAGAATCTAGGGAACAGCCTAGATGTCCTTTAGCTGGTGAATGGATAACGAAAATGTGGTACTTATATATAAAGGAATTTTGTTCATCTGCAAAGAAACATAACAATTGCAGGTAAAAGGACAGCACTGGAAAACACTATACTAAGTGACATGACCCAGACACAGAAAGACAAATGTCACATGTTTTCAGTCATATATAGATCTTAGCATAAATTCAAATCTTTAGATTTGTGTGTTTAATATGGAATACCTGTAGAGTCCACAAAACTAGAAAGGGGCCATTGGCGTGGAGGTGGGGGAGATCTTGGGAGTTGGAGGGGGGTAGTAGACTTTGGGTTTTTTATTGGTGATNNAAGGAGAACAGTGAATTTTGGGGGTGACTGGAACATGGTGTGTGGAGTGACACCTGCTTTAAATGAACTTTATTTTATAACAAACTCTTCATTCAAGAAGTTCCTTAAGGCACCTACTATACGCAATCAAATGGACAAAGCATAAATAGAATAAGGTAACCCTGACCCAACCAGAACAGATGTCACTTACTCTGATGCACTGTTGCTACTTAGGGTGGAAGCACTGAGCTGGGCTGGGGGTCGCAGCTGCACAGCCCCGCTCCAGGTGGGGGTCCTGTACTGTGTACATAATTCTGCCAAAGACAGGAGGAAGCAGGAGCATATGCTGAAGCTTTGTGATGTCCCCCCATCCTAGAACAGCTGGGCCCAGGAGCAGCACTGCTAGCTTGGAAGGAAGAGGCACCAGCTGCCCTAAGGTCTGCCTAGAGTCTGCCAGGAGAGCTGGGGTCTGGCTGGCAAAGCCACTTGCCTTCCCAGAGAGCTGCAGGGCCAGGGAAGGCAGGCTTAGATGGCTACACTGTTGGGGATCCTGTCTGGGGACAGGTAGTAGTAGGGGAGCTTTTTGTTCTTATTGCGTTCAGCGATCACACTNACGATGGCCTCCAGGTTCTTGCGGAATCTGATCATAGCTTCCTTCACTGGCTTCTCAATGAAATGTTCCTCTGGGTACATGCCCAGAAACAGCTGAGGGGCAGACATGGAAAGACAGTTTAGGATGGTGCCATATGGACTGCTAGGCCTTGTCCCACCCAAAGAGGCTTCCTTTGACAGAAGGAGTATCTACCCAGTTCTCATAATCTTTGACCTTTGCCACCTGCTGAGATTGATGCATATATACACACAGTGAATACTACTTGGCCATACAAAATGAAATCCTGTCTTTGGAACACAAATTAATCTAGAGGTCATTGTGTTAAGTGAAAGAAGCAGATGCAAATACCATATTTGAGATATTAAAAACTGCTATCTCACCAGGTGCAGTGGCACACACCTTTAATCTCAGCATTTGGGAGGCAAAGGCAGGCAGATCTTGTGAGTTCCAGGCCAGCAGGGCTACATAGTGAAACCCTGTCTTAAAAAGAAAGACTTGCCTCATAATCTCAAGTTACCAGAGAGGAGAGAAAATGGCAAATTAGTGAATTCAAAGGATGGTAGAGTAATGTTCTATAGCATAGGATAAATAGTTAATAATGGAGTATATATTTCTAAACTAGAAGATTCTGAATGTTACACAAGGAAGTGATAGTTCAGATGTTATAACTGAGCAGTATCAATGTATACACACATCACACTCATAAATGTGCAAATACTGTGTGTCAGTTAAAAAAAAATCAATAGGTTATACAAATACCACCTCCTTTTCCCTATGAGAAAAGGCTCAGGGCTGGATTTTAAAAGGCAGTTCCTTCCTTGTCGCCTGGTGGCTTTTAAGACAAGGAAAAGTACAGGGGAACCTGGAAGGTCTCNGCTCTGGAGGTTCTGTGGCTTCAGGGTCCTGCTGGCCTGTCCTTTGTCTTTCCCATCTTCCCTTCAAGGCTTGAGATAGGCAGAGGCCCTGGGCATCAGGAAGTGGTGGTTATGGGGGGCTACCCTGCAGGGTAATATGCTTGTTGCTTGCTGACACCAGTGTCTGTATTCAGTGGCGGGGAAGGAGTGGGAGATCTGAGGTTTAGTTTGCAGAAGGTAAGTCAGACTCAACAAACTTTGACCAAGAAGTTAGTCTCCTAGGAACAGCTCCTCTGGTCATACTGAGCACAGAAGCAGCACATTAGCAGACCTGGGGCAAGCTGAAGGGGCTNAGCCAATGGAACAGCACTCAAACATTGCACAGGGCTACGTCTGCCAAGGCTTCACTTAGCATAGCTGTACCTGGAAGGGGCATGGGCGCTCTGACTTTCCCTGTAGGGAGCCAGGAAACCACATGGAAGAGATTTATCAAAAACTGGGAGTGACTATTACAAATAATGCTGCTGTGAACATAGTTGAGCATGTAGCTTTGTGGTAATAGCCAGAACCTGGAAACAACCTAGATGCCCGTCAACTGAAGAATTGATTAAGAAAATGTGGTACATATACAGAATGGAGTACTACTCAGCAGAAAAAAAACAATGATCATATGAAATTTGCAGGCAAATGGATGGAACTAGAAAATATCCTGAGTGAGGTAACTCAGACTCAGAAGGACAAATATGGTATGTACTCACTAATAGGTGGATATTAGATATAAACCAAAGGACAATCAAACTGCAACCCACAGATCCAGGGAGGCTACCTAGCAGGAAGGACCCTAGGATGACTATGGCATAAAATAAGTTTTGGTTTTGCCCAATCACTGGGCATGCTTTAGTGAAACATTTCACTATTAGGATAAGAATTTGTAACCTGTATTTATGTTCAAATATCTGTATATTATTTCTTCTGCAGTTGTACATCAAATGTTTTAATAAAAAAAAAACTGGGAATGAGTTAGGGGGTGGTATCACACACCCTTCTCTGATGACTTGGAGCAGAGCCTGTGCCCTCCACTGCCAGCCCACTCTGGGCTTAGACCCAGGCTGAGGACCTGGAGTGGGGTCCCCCCCTCTCTAGCAGCTCCACCTTAGAGATCAAGATTCTTGGCTGTAGGTGTCCAGCTAGAGCCTGAGCCCCAAAGCCCTGGGCTGGAGAATTGGTTGAAACTGCAGTGACCTACACCACCTCCAGCCATGCCTAGTCTTACCTCATTTTCTTGGAACTGGCTCAGTGCCCACACTGCGCCTAGATGCCAGCATGAGCGGCCACGGTCTGGTAGAGTATCCACGATCTGCTCGATGGTCACCACACCCTTGGCTGTGGGTGGTGGGGCCCGCATAGTTGGAGGAGCATTGGGGATCCAGGAACACCAGTCATACTGTGAGAGCAGCACCAACAGCATGGGTGCACGAGAAACCCAGCGCCTGCCCACCTCTGACCCACATGCTTACATTTTTCTCGGTTCATGGGGAACCAGCTTAGCAGGCTCCACCCCTCCCTGTGGGCAGCACCCACCTCTCTCTGATGACCCCTCCTCACCTTCCTTGACCCTCTCTTCTGCTGGTGCCTCAAGCCACACCTCCCACATGTCCCCATACCACCTCCTCTGTCCCCCTCCCTTGCTGCCCCCTCTTGCCTTCCTTCCAGGGCCCCCAGGCCTCCCTTGGGGATGTCCTTGCCTTTCCTTCCTCAGACCTATCCCCCCACTTTCCAGGGCTTGTAACTGCCCCAGCCAGGTGGGTGCCTTCAGGTATGCATGCAGAATCCATTCCTGCTATCGCTGGTTCCAAGCTCAGAGACTGCATGGGGATGGGTGAGCTGGCAGGGCAGGAGTCTGAGGCAGGGGAGGGGTGTCTCTGACTGGGGGGTACCTGAGACAGTGGTACCCCAGAGATGGTTAGCTAGACCTACCTGGCCGAAGTTTACAGCTGCATGCTGGGCCGAGGCTGTGAA
Organism: Neotoma lepida; assembly: GCA_001675575.1. Classification (NCBI taxonomy): domain Eukaryota; kingdom Metazoa; phylum Chordata; class Mammalia; order Rodentia; family Cricetidae; genus Neotoma; species Neotoma lepida. Next base: position 9,696 of record LZPO01056560.1, read on the forward strand.
GATCACCACAGTCAGGTACTCAGACAACTTCTCCCTGCTCTTGATGGACTTGGGGAAGCCTAAGATGGAGCCACAGACCATGAGCCCGTCCCTGTGAAGGACACCTGCCTCCCCCACCCACACTTTCCAAGATCTGATCAGACAAGACAGAGAGGAAGGGGCNGCTGCTCTGAGGAGGCATTTGGTCAGATTGGGTACCCTTGGAGGCAGGGTCTCNTGCCCCCTGTTCCTCATGACTTTGAGACACATGGCTCTGCAGCAGAATCAGGGAATTATGGCGGCCTACCTGAAGCTTTTCTGCCCCGCATGCCGTACACGTAAACATCCTTCACAAAGTCCTGCAGTTCCTGGTCCTCTGCCACCACTTGGTCATTCTCATAGTAGATGCTCACCACCTCAGCTGTGAACCTGGCTCAGGAGGGCCAGCAGGAGTGGGTGTCCAGCAGGTCCCTCTGGCAATCTTGTCACTCCTTAATGTCCTCCACCCCCTGCCCCCATCAACACCCAAACCAGAAGCAGGCCTGCCTCATCATACTCCTCATCAGGGTTTCCCTTTCCCACAGAACCTGGTCACACTCACGACAGGATGGCCTCCCACACTAGCAGTCCGTCATCACGATAGAAGTAGTAGGGGATGTCCTCAGTGCTGTCCATGCCCCGGGCCTTGATGGCCTCCGGGAAGCACAGGGAGGAATAGGTCAGGTTCTGGACAGCCCTCTGCACCATCTGCACATGCCCGCCACCCCCGGTGGCATTGGCCTAGTGAAAAAGCAGAGTGCCTGAGCTTGGTTACTTCCTCCTCAGCTGTCCATACCCAGACTTTGCAACTCCCATCTGTGAGAAACTTGGTGGCCAGTGGGGTGGCTGGTCAGAGAGGGCCATCCTGTGTCCCGTGAGGTGCAGTGAGATGAGTGGGACAAGCTCCCACTTCTGTGACGGGGACATGGGAGTGCCCACCCAGTGCACTGGGCGCTGTACAGCTGCAGCAGAGAGCAGGCCTCTGTGCAGAACACAGCTTCTGGGCAGCCACTCAGCTTTGAGGAGCTGGGCACATCAAGGACCTGGATGCGAAGGGGTTGGGCATCTGTTCAGAGTGCCCTGAAGGTCACAGGCAGGAAGGCAGGAGTATGGTAGTATGGGAGAAGTCACAACTATCTTGTAAGGTGGGAGGTTAGTGGGTTGTATGCAGGAGGCTCACAGAGACTGGAGTGGGACAGGAGGCATAAAAAGGTGACACAACACAGGGAAGAAGCCATGATGGAAGAGGAGAGCTGGCTGTGGGTGGGGGAAGGGCCAGTCTCCCACACTTTCCAGACCTCAAGGCTGGAGCCACCAGGCAGAGCTCTTCCAGGCCCCATGTGAGGAGAGGGCACTCACCTTGTCAAAAAGGCCATACTCGCAGATCAGCTGTTCCCGGGCCTTAGTGTTGATAGCGATGGTAAACCTCACATGGGCTACCAGCAGCTGAGGGGAGGAAGAGAAACCTCAGTGAGGATCTGGATCCTCAGCGCCCCTGGGCCAGCCCCAGTGCAGGGCCACTCTGGCCCNAGAGAGGAAGTGAAGGTCTGTGTGTAGATCTTCCTAGGCCTGTGGACACCATTGTGATGCTTAGTGGTAATGGCCCTGGTGCTTGCCTAGGGCTTCACAAATCCTGACCATCATCCTCTGCAGCAGGAATCCTGTTTTGACCTATTTTTACCATGAAGAGACTGGAGCACACATTTTTAGCCTGTAGTTGACCCAGCAGTCAAATGCTGGTGGCATTTGGGAAGAGGAAAGTGACTTAACTGCCTTTACAAACTCTGTTTCCTGGCCAGCCAGGCTGTGTCAGACTCTGGCCCTGGCCCCTTAGCATCTGTCCCAGGGCCCCTCTTTGCAACCTACTCCTAGCCACCCACACCCACCCCCACACCCCCCTGGGATGCCAGTTACTCTCCCAGATGTTTTGTCCTTGCAGAAGGAGCCATGGCTGGCTGTACCTTGAAAATGGGGTGCACAGCAGGCAACTGGCGGTACATGGCAATACCAAACACTTCAGACACCAGATGTGTGCGCAGAAGGTGAGTGATTGTCTGATGGACGTGGAAGTCACTGGAACGCACCCAGATTTTGGCCAAAAGCCAGTCATATTTTGCATCCGAAGGAAGAAAAATTGGGTTCTTTTCTCCAGGGGCTTGGTTGAGCTGGTGTGTTGAAGAAAGAGAACAGGGCACGTTATTTCTCCTTTATGGCTGTGAGAGGGCCTGGCCCCTAGGGAAATTCCAGAAGAATCCAAACATCAACAGTGACTTTCAAATCATAAGAAGCCTGTAGGGAGTGGTGGAGGGCCCTAGTGACACATCTTAACAACTTGTTTGTGAGCTGTAGAGTCCTTGTCTGTAACGTGGGGACAGTGGTACAGACCAGAAAAGGAGCAAACTGCTGCAAGGGGCCATGCTTCAGAAGACCATGCTTTTGGCCCTCCCCGCTGCCTGGCTTCTTCCCACTCACCCACTGCTGCTCAGTAGCCCATTCCATTCTTCTTCCCCCACCCTGTCCTTGAATGCTGGTGTTCCCCANACTCGGCTCCTCCTGAGTCTGGGCTGGAGCTTCCTGCTGCTGAGTCCCATTCCCAGATCAGGCTTTCCCAGCTGGAGCCCCGCCCCGAAGCCCCGCCCTGAAGCCTTGACCCAAGGGCCCAGCTTGCCTGTGCCCTTCCACTTGCACTCAGTGCTTGGGCTAAGTGNTTTTTCTCTGGAATGTGAAGAGTTTGTTATCTGTTATTTAAAAACTCACTTCTTTAAAGGCAGAAAATGAGGCCCCTGAAGTTCTTGGTGATTTAGCTGAGGACACCACTGTGTAAGGTAGCCATTATGTCTCTGTCTCTAACACCAGGCCAGGCTGTGGTCACTAGCATTGTTTGTGACAGCAGCCATGTGGTGATGTGGTGTGTGTGTGTGTGTGTGTGTGTGTGTGTGTGTGCGCGCGCGCGCGCACGCTCACATACTCATGCACACATGCAGTAGTGCTCATCAAACCTAGGAATGTGCCCAGGCAAGGCGAGCGCTTTCCTGCTGAGCCACACTTTCAGCCCCTACTCATTCATTGCTCTCACCAAGCTTCACTTCAGAACCTGGAGGTGAGATCCCCTGTGAGTCCCCCCTGCGAGTCCGGAAGGTAGTAACTAGTGCTCCCCCACCTTGTCAGACAGGGACACTTTTGAAGACCTAGCATTCCAGAGGACCTAGAGAGAGCAATGTACCAGAAGTAGATTCCATAGCCAAGAGCAGCCAGGAAGGGACTTAGGGGACTGTCAGTGCAGAGACTTCAGCGGAGGCCTGGGAGCAGACTTGGCTGTGTCCCCTAACTAATACGGAAGGTGGTTTTGTGGTGTAAATGTGATGTCCCTGGGTGTTTGAACACTTGGTTACTAGCTGGCAGTACTGTTCTGGAAGGTTTGGAGCCTGTAGGAGCTGGAGCCTTAGGCTTTGAGGCTNCACCGCCCAGTCCACTTCCAGTGTATTTGCTTCCTGGTTATGAACGGAACCGACAGCCTCCTATTCCTGCTGCCCTGCCTCGCCCTCCATGATGGACTCTATTCCCTTAAACTGCGCACCAAAACAACTCCCTCAGTTTGCTTTCATTCGCATTCAGTCACAATGAGAGAGAGGTTACAAGTGGCTTCCTGATTTGTCTCTCCATCCAAAGTGGCACTGGCCAACAGAAATAGAATGTGAACAACACAGATGTCCAGGAAGCCACATCTTTTAATTATAGTTTTAGTCAGCCATGTTTTTTAAAAGAAAAGGAAACACGTAAAACCTGAGTAAATAATATTTGCTTTAACCATCTTATCACTTCAACGTGAAGCCAATCTGAAACTGGTACATGACAGATGTCATTCTTTTCCCCTTCCTCTTAAGTCTTTGGATTCCCACACATGGAATTTTCAGTGGGTCTTAGTCTGTATTACCTGTGTTTTAAGAACACAAGAGCCATGAGAGGCTGGTGGCCTAAGCCACTGTCCCCTGGGGGAGAAGGCAGGGCAGCTGGGGGAGCAGCTGTCTCCTATGCTTGGCTTGTCCATCAATGGATTTGTCATCTGCCTTTTTCAGATAGTTTAAGGTAAAGTTTAAGTGGTCAGTCAGGTTTAAGTAAGAGAACTCTGCTCCTGTGTCCTCCCAGGGCTATACACTTGACATTTCCAGAGTCCCAGTGAGCTAGTGAGCGAGGTCCTCAGAGCCCTGCACCTCCCAANGCTCACTCCATTTCTTTAGCTGCCTGGTTCACAGACGGCTGGCCCGCAGCCTGCNTTCTAGAGCACACTGTCACCGGTCCTACTGGGGCATCCTCGGACATGACTTCAGAGACCTCTGTGTACTAGGGTTTTATATGCTATCAGTAAATCCTCACCACAACCTGACCAGTGGGTGTTCCTCACCCTTCCTACTTCACAAAGGGAGAAAGTGAGGCCCTGAATGACTAAGCCACTCTCCAGGTCACTGGAGGTCCAGAGCTGAGCCTGATGCCCGATTTGCTCTGCCTGCTGTAGCCCCACCACACTGATGTTCCTTTTCCTCCCTGTCTGACCATACCACACATGCGCACCCTTGGTGGGCTTTTAGACATGGCCTGCCACATCCCCATGCCCTCATCTCGTCCTTGTTCCAAGTCTTCTACAATATGCCCAGGACAACGTGTTTGCATTATTTTAAATGCTTTTGAAGTAAGATCATCTTTTGTTTCTGACTAGCAAATAAATATATGCTTATTATTTTAAACCAGTGGTTCTCAACCTTCCTAATGCTGTGACCCTTTAATACAGTTCCTTGTGGTGATCCCCCAGCCACAAAATGATTTTCATTGCTACTTCATAACAGTAATTTTGCTACTGTTATGAATCATAATATAAATATCTTTGTTTTCTGATGGTCTTAGGCAACCTCTGTGAAAGGATTGTTTAATCCCCAAAGGGGTCGTGACCCACAGGTTGAGAACCACTGTTTTAAACTCTCCCAGCTTTGCAGAAGAGCACAAGAAACAGTGAGAATGTCACTTCACGTCCAGCCCCAAGGGCTCACTGCTTCTGCAGGTCTTTGTATATGTGTGTATTTATGTCTAATTTTCATAAACCAAGCCTAATTATGAGGAACTTAGAACTCTTCTTCCTTTGCTCATTTGTTCCCCAACCTGTTCTGTACGCAGCCTGCTGACCCTGTGTCCTGTGTTTCACCAAGCCCACACCAATGTCTACTGATGTAAAGTATATATATGGTCTGTGGTGTGCTGCGTTCCTGCATTCATATTGCATAAATAAGATGCTATCATCCATACTCCGTGTCTTGCTTTTCCGCTTTGGGAATAGACTTGCAGAGATCCAAGTCAGCTGAGAGCTAGTGTAGTCCTCTTGGAAGGTGCACAGCACTGCAGGACTTCCTGGTTTGGACATAGTGTCAGCCCCTCAACCCTCTCCTCCATTCACGCTGTCTGCAGCCTCACACAAAACCAGCGCCGGGTTCCCCATNCTCTGGCACGCTATTCTGTTGCTCTTNAGAAAGGCTAATTCAGCTAGTGCAGTCTTGGCAGGAACCTCTTAGCACTGCTTTAGTTGTTCTGGCCATGCCCAGCCTCAACACTGAGACCCATGGTCCTTTTCCAGCCCAGACTGAAATCCAGACTGTAGCAGCACCTATGGGCCCTGTTCAAGTACTGACCCAACTACTGTGCCCACCACTNCCCTGGGTGGCATCCATTCTTCTGGGCAGGCATAGAGAAAGGGTTAACCAGATCCTGTGGCTTGTCTAATGCCCTACTTGCTGATAGCAATGGAAAGAGCTGAGATTTAACCCAAGCCCCTGGTTCAAGGAGGCTCTAATAAACATGTGTCTGAGGCAAGCTAGTTCAGAACACCTGTCAGTGGTAACATCCCTCTCCTGGCATCATCCAGTGGTGATTTCCCACATCCCCTGTGCCTTCATCTATTGCTTCAGCTTCTCACTCACAGAGCTTTCTGTGTGATAAGAGGCTGAGGACATGGAGTGCAAAGGGGTGGGGGCCTGGGAAACTAGGGGTGGAGACCTGTAGCCAACTGCTTTGATTAACTAATTAAAATTTTGACACTAGGTATCATTCTGTAGCCTAGGCTGGCCTTGAACTCACAGCCTGGGAGTATAAACATGAGCTAAACTGCAGGCTTGAGACAGCCAGCTTGAATCCCACCTCTGTGGCTCACTATGGGCACCTGTACCTTAGACTCCTTAGCTGGGTAAGATGGTAACCAGTAAGGTGGTAATTACACAAATGCAGACAGGCACTGTGTGAAACCCCAATGGTCATATGCTTTCCGATCCAGAATCTTCAGGATGTCAGCAATGCACATGCTTCTTGATGTGGTAAGTCTCTCCTCCAGGTCTGGGANAGCATAATGTATTTGCTATTTATATTGAACACGGTGATGTTTCTGTAGTGAATCATTCGTGTATCTTATTGAATGGAACAAAAGTTCTGAAAGTTCTGAACCTTGTGGTTCAGAGGTTTATTTAAAACTAAGAGATTTGCTGGAAAATTTAAAATGTATCACAGTTTTACAGTGTCTTGGTCTTTTGGCTAAGATCAAGCATAGTGTCTGCTCTTAGGTATTTAACATACAGCAGTTTTCAGGATTTCTTAGATTTCCCAGGTAAGGGCTTTTGGACTGTGCAGGGTGAGCCTGCACACCCAGCCGATATTAATCCCATTCCACTCACTGTCCAGGTCACAGGTACTGTGTACTGAATGCTCATCTTTCCATCCCCTACGGGGTCTCTGTAAAGCCCTATCCCCTGGGGAGGGACCTTCATTTCAGCCTTCTTTGCCTTTCATAGCCCCATCATTGCTGTCTGCAGTCAGCTCTCAAGGGCAGGTAATGAAACCCTGTGCTCACCTGCCTCCCATGAGACTGCTNCCCTGGCCCTCCACTGTCCTTGGGGTTGCAATAATCTACTTACATGGAAGATAATGCCCTGGGACTGGTGAGAACTCTGACATTGCTCAGTGGCTTCTGTTTGCAGCTTAACTCCTAGCTTCACCTATCTGGCTTGTGTGGGCCTGTTTACTTGGGAACACTGGTCAGGAGGTGGGNAGGAGGAACAGCATGTCATTGCAGGACAAGCCCTCCCAAGNGTGCTTAGCCCNAGGAGGGAATTTCTCAAAGGTGCTGGGAAAACTACNGCCTGCCTCTTGTGGTGCAGACAGCCTGCTTCCCAACAGTACTGAGTCCCAATAGTTCATTTTTCTCTTCCCACCCAGTAGAGGCTGGAGTGAGAGCTGTCAGTGGCTCTCAGCAGAGTGGGTGGAGCTGCCCCAGAAGCTCCTTCCCAGCCTCACTCCTGAGGTCCAAGTCCTGCAGAAGGGCTGGAGGCGAGCAGCCCACCTACCTGGATGGCAATGGGAACAATCTTGTTGGCTAGGTTCTTATATAGCAGGCAGATGGGTGCAGCTAGGAACTGGTGTGTGCAGGGGTCAGTTTTGTTGGCATCGATACCATCCAGTAGCTCGTAGTCCACGATGAAAATGTTCCCTTCCTGCAGGAGACAGAGAAACACATCCAAGCTACTTTAAGCAGAAATGGACCTGAGAGCCAGGCTGGGAATAGAATGTGCGTGATGGCCTTCAGGACATCCCACCCCCTTCCCTGTAACTAAATGTGTAACAAGCGCCTAGAAACAGCTAACTCAGAAGTGTTTACTCCTCACTTGAGGGTGCACTGTAACCAAATCCGGGGTGACAGCCTGCTGTCCCTGCCTTTGTTTTGTGTTTGTATTTTTCACTTTGGGTCAGATTCCTGCCAACTCTGTGAGTCAGTGTGTTTGTCACTGGAGGAGTATCTGTCTGACCTATTTTCTCTCTCTTCAAGGCCAGGACACAGGTACGAGTCCTCATTCTCTCCTGTAGTACATATTTAATACAACAATGTACTTTACATCTACACTCAACATAGTGATGTTTCTGCAGCGATCCATTCATGTATCATATTGAACAGAACAAAAGTTCTAAGCTGCTTCCTTCATGGTTCTGAGGTTTATTGGAAACCAAAATATTTGCTGCAAAAATGTAAAATATGTTGCAGTCTTGGATTCCAGAAACAGCTAACACCTACCAGGACTTGCACACATGCACTTGCACCAGGATAGCAACACTACAGCCTGGAGCAGAAGTCATCACCTTGTAGAAACCAGATTTGTCCCTTCAAGCAACAGTGGAGAATTCTTTGGACTAGTTGCAGAACCAAAACAATGATCAAACAGACCACATCTTGGCCAGGACTGCTTATTAAGCCACATCTTGTCCCTTGTCCCAGTTCTTTCTCTATTTAATCCTAAAGCTCATGTCAGTGCCCCAAGATGGATTTGGGGTCACTAGACCCCATTATCTCTTCCCTCCCATGTGTCCACATTGATTAAGTCTCTCTCTGCTTTTTACTGCATTACTTATCTCTTTTGTTCGAGTGTTGGGTTGAGTGGCCTTGCCTAGGCTGTCTCAGCCTCAGGAACCTGGGTTTTTGTCCTGAAACTCTGGTTACAAGTGGAATTCAGAATCTATGGGTTTCAGTTTTTTAGCTCCAAAGATGGTTTACACGTGGAATTTTCAAACCTAAGATGAAAGACTGGGCATGACTAACTTAGGTTCATTGTTACTGAAACCTGCTGGATTTTCATGAAGGAAATTGTAAGACCACTCTGAGGGCTCAGAGGGGGTGGATGAGAGAAGCCAAACACCCAGATGCCCCTGCAGGACTTCATTTATATCAAGTTTAATGCTGAACAAATTAGCTACTGTCATCCAGGACAGGGTCCTCCTGGAAAGGAAGAGATGGGAAGTGGTGGGGCTATTCTCCACAGATGTGGGGGAAAACAGGGTCCTTCAAGGGTTCTTCTATTCATGTTCCAAAATTAAATTTCACTGGGACAGATTAAAAAATATTTAGGAGTTGGTAACATAGCTCTGTGGTAGAGAGCTTTGCTGAAAGATGTGAGGCTCTGGGTCCAATTCCCAATACTGAAAACAAAACAATTTAGGAGCTATGACTTTAGCATGTTACTGAGGCTGTCAAAGAAAGATGTCAGGAATGATGGAGGGCCCTAAACTGTGCTGGTGTGTTAGTCGGGGACAGTGTAAAAAATAAGGTAGTATGTATGTAAGAGTTTAGTCAGTGGTGTTAGATTATTGGATAGTTGCCTCGTGATCTAAACCACAACAGAACATCATGATCATGTGTTTGATGGGTCAGCTCAAAGTGACGTTAACCCTCAAGCCACCTTCCCTGGAAGTGGTAGGGGCTCACCAGTAAGAGGGTGTTGTCTTGGAGAACAAGCAGGGGCCTACTTTTAGGTGGCTAGGGGCAATGATGGCTGTTCAGGTCCTCTCGGTTCTAAGATGTGCTGGTTTCTGTGCATGGGGTGGGTGCAAGGAGTTGTTTTTGTTGTTGTTGTTTGTCCACATGGTTAGGTAGTGTTCTGGACCCATGCAAGTCCAGAAGAATGTGGAAGGACTGCCTGTGTGGGTCAGGAACCCAACTTCATTTGGGTAGGTAACCTCCCAAAGACAAGTAGGCAGGAGGTTAAGGCTGAACAATGTGTGTTTGGAGTCTCAGTGTGAGCTGGATACCTAGACAGGGTGACCAGAGGCTGTGAGGCTGCATGGACAGCTGGAGATGGGAGGCCCAGTGGTGCTGGCCGCAATGGGGAGAGGAGAAGACGGGATACTGAGGGTTGTTGTTAGGACTATCAGCAAAAAACCAAACCAAACCAAACCAAACCAAAACAAACAAACAAACAAAAAACCCTACAAAACCTAGCATGGGAATGCCTGAAAGATCTCATCAGATACAAACCAATTCAACTTAATTCTTTCTGTCTCAAAACAAGGATAGCCTTGGAACTGGGAGTGAAGGGTTGAGCCTGCAGGTAAGAGCCAGGAAACTGTCTTGGGGAGGTGGGGGAGGCACAGGTGGCATAAGTGTTTCTAATCAGAAAATAATAAATGCTACCAGTCTCTGCCTTTGTCCCTACACAAGGTCTACTTCTTCAACCAGTTTCCTCTCTTTTGCAAAGTGGGGGACACTTGGATGACCATGCATAGAACACACCTGTCACAATGCCTGACATACTACAGGCCCTTTTGTAATTATTTTTTTCTATTTTTTGAGATTTATTTATTATGTATACAGTGCCTCTTGTAATTATTGATGTGGGTATTGAAAATACTGGCACTAGGTTTGCAGTTATGAGGATGGTGTAGATACAGCCCCTCCTGTGACTGCCTGTGGCTTGCACAGTGCCCAAGACCCTCATGAGTGCTGCTGCTAGGAAAAAGAAGAAACTTCTGACTTCATACTGTCAATCAAACAGACAAACCAGCAGTCTGGGGGGCAGCAAGCATTGGTCAGCAGGGAGTGGCTTCTGTGGAAAGACTGTCTCCAGCCAGTAGGCCTACCTGTACTTCCTGTTCTAAACTGAGTTGCCGCTCTAGGCTGCACTCCACCATCTCTGTGGTCACTGGGAGCTTCTGGGGCAGCTCTGTGCAGCGCTTGATGAGTACAGGGTTGCAGCCATTCAGGAACTGGTAGCCGAACATGAGGTCCTCCTGCCAGTGGTTCTTGACTCGCTCTGTGGGGAGAACAGGAGGTCACGCCCCCTAAATAGGTCAGCTGGGCAAGCCCCCAGGGCCCTGCCTGAGGACAAGTGTTTGTAGGGCCTCCTGAAATCAAGGCACTCCGACTCCTCTCAGTTCCCACTTGCTGTGTGTCTGCTCATCGATGGGTCACCATGCACCTAGTCTTCCTGGAGCTATGCCTTAGTGAGCAGCAAGACTTGCAGGTAGCCATTCTTCTCAAGATCTCTAGTCCTTCAGCATGCCATGAGAAGGGAGAGTCCTGGTCCCCTGTGCTGAGGTCAGCATCTCTATCCAACCATTCTCACCTTCTTAAAGAAGGAGGATGGCTCTCATGACTCTCCATCTATTACTGTCCAGTATAGTGTCAGGGCTCTAACCAAACAAATCCTGGTCCATATGCAACCCTAATGTTGCTTTACATTTTAGTTTTACTATTATTAAGTGTGTGTGTGTGTGTGAGAGAGAGAGAGAGAGAGA
>LZPO01056562.1:10263-20759 GCA_001675575.1 Neotoma lepida
ACAGAGAGACAGAGAGAGACAGAGAGAAAGAGAGAAAGAATTACAGTAGAATCCAAGCAAGGTACAAGGGAGATAATAAAGATATATATTGGGAATTAGTTGAGTCCAAGACATACAACTTTATAAATAACCATGACAAATACTACATAGGACTTAGTACCTTCTCAAAAACATCTCTGGGCATTCCAATCACGGCTTAGAGACTTCTCTGGCCACTGAATCATATCATCATACTAGATTTGTTTAGCCACTAAAGCCACAGTCACCAGAACCAATCTGTGTGTTACAGCCCTGAAAACAGCTGTCTTCTACTTGGCTAAGCTTCTGCACATGCTGGCTGGGGTGGCTGGAAGAGCTGAGCTCCACAGAGAGAACATTCCAGAGACAGTAGAGTGGACTCTGCCCCAGTGCCTGAGACGGAAGAGCCCTAATGCCAGGGCCATGAGTGGAGGAACAGAGGTAAGGTCCCAGATCTTTAATCAAGGCAGGGCGTATGACAAGGATCCTGAAATTCACGCCCTAAAAGGCATTGAACAAAGCAGTGTACCAGCTGGTAACTGCAGCAGATAAATAAATAATACCTTTTTTAGTGTAAGTATGTCCCAAGCAATGTTTGGAATATATTTATACTTAGAAATTATTTGTTGTTGGGATCAGAATTTTTTAATTTAAAAAGGTGGTCTGCTTTAATGTTTTAAAAATTTTGTGTGTGAGTGTTTTGCCTGCATGTGTATCTGTGTGACATGTTTGAGCAGTACCCACAGAGGACAAGGGAGGGTGCCAAATTCTCTGCAACAGGAGTCAAAGGTAGTTGTGAGAGGCCATGGGGGTGTTAGAAACAGAACCTAGGTTCTCTGCAAGATCAGCCAGTACTCTTAACTACTGAGCCATCTCTCCAGTTCTGGCGGCCTTCATTTTGTCTGATAGGAATAAATAGTGAAGGGTACCAGTAGAGAGAAAGTTTGAGGTTGAATTTAATGTACATGTTCTTTCTCTAGGAAATAGTTTACTAAGAGATATCTTAACCATTTTCTTCATTGCTAATAAAATGATTTCTGAATAGATGGCCCTCAGGAGTGAAATGATAGATGGCTCCCATCCTTTTCTTCAATGAGACTGGCACATAGGTTGATGCTTTTACCCAAGGTGAAGCAAGCCTGGGAGAGGAGTAGGTCCCTGTGTAGCCTGCATGTTCAGATGCATAGGTATATGTATGTGTGTGGCCTTCAAATAGGAAAGAAAGCTGTCAAAGGCCATTTCCAACTGAATTATTTGAGGTCAGTTGCTGGGACATTCAATTTTCTCAACTATAAAATAGAGAATTACCTCACAGGGATTTTGGATCCCCAAAAAAATGATTTTTGAAAGCACTTGGTAATTCAGGAAGTGAGATTGGACAGGATAGCTTAGAAAACTCCACAGGATCTATGTTAGATCAACCCAGAATGAATCTTGACAAAGATACACTGGAGTTGAGATCCATATGACTCCCTCTGTGGGTATTACGGTTTCAATATAGAGTGTCATGATTTGAGGCCTTGGTCCCCAGCTGGTGGCAAAATTTGGAGAAATTTTAGCAACTTTGGGAGGTAAGGCTGAACTGGAGGAAGTGGGGTACAGCATGTTCTAGTTTGCCTTCTGATGCTGTGATAGAACACCATGACCAAAGCAACTCGGAAAGGAAAGAGTTCATTTCATGTTACACTTCCGTCATGAAGAGAAATCAGGACAGGAACTCAGGGCAGGAACCTGGAGGCAGGAACTGAAGTAAAGGCTGTGGAGGAACAATGCTTACTAGCTTGCTCTCCATGGATTGCTCAACTTACTTTCTTATACAACTCAGGATCACCTGTCCAGGGTGCCACACCACCCACTGTGAGCTGGGCCCTCCCACACCAATCATTAATCAAGAAAAATGCTCTTCCACAGACTTGCTCACAGGCCAATCTAATGGAGGGTCCCTCTTCCCAGATGACCTCAGCTTCTGTCAAACTGACAAAAAAAAAAAAACCTAACCAGCACACTAGGGGTGCAGAGCCTGAAGGGGTATATCTTCTCTGAGGCCTTCTGATGTTCTTTCTGTCTCTGTCTCTCTCTGCTTGTCTCTCTGTCTCTGTCTCTGTCTTTCCTTTCTCTACACCATGAGGTGCAAGAAACTCCTCTGCTACTGTAACATTTGGCCCAAGCAATCATGGACCCAAACTTCTTAAATTATGAGCTAAAATAGATCCCTCCCCACTTAGGTTGCTTGCTCGGGCATTTGGTCACAGCTGTGTAAAGCTGATATCAAGAAATTACCCATCGGTTAGGGTGGGTAGCAACACTACCTTTGTGTATATCTGATGTATGTTAAAGACCTGGTCTCCCCCCTTGGTACTACCAGCAGAGTATAAAACATGGATGTTCCCTTGAAGGGGATGCTGGGATCCTGTTTTTTTCCGCTTTTGTTGGTATGTTTTTTATTCTCTTCCTTCCTTTCTTCCTTCCTTCCTTCCTTTCTCTTCCTCCTCCTTTTCCTCCCCTCCTCCTCCTCTTCTTCTTTATTGTATATGTGTCCCAGCCACAACATCAACAGCTTTGCTTTACTTCCCAACAACATAGCATATTGTCTTAGTACAGAATAATATGCAATGTGACCAACTGACCAGAAACTAAAGTCTTCAAAACCATGTGAGCCAAATGAGTCTTCCTTCCTTACCAGTTTTATAACTTGGGGAATTTGTTAATAGTTACAGAAAGCTACCGTGGCCATTCACCTCCAATACTGTTATCAAGACAAACAGAAAAACTGTACGACGTGGCATAGGAGCCAAGGAGGAAGTAGGCCTAGGATAAAGTTTTAAAATTTGGGAAAAGTATAAACCTCATTCTGTCCTCTTGCTTCAAGTTATTGAGTGCCTATAATTTGATTTTAGTAAGATCAAGTCTGAGTCTACATTTTTACAAGTAATGAAAGCTAGCATATATTTCCTTCCTTCTTTTCAATGTGCCACCCAGATGGCAGGACTGACGCCTTCATCAATGATTTAAAGAGCTGCTTCAAAAGTGTTGGAACTAGGTGACCATTTTAAATAATTAAAAACCCACTTAGATTATTCTCTTATACCTTGGATAAAAAGAAACTCACATTCGCCACTTGAGGCTGAGGCTAAGGGTGTGTAATCCAAATAGAATTAAGCTGAAAACAACCAATATACAGTAATTTGCAGGAGGTGATTTAATTGGCAATCTCTGGTAATAATTTTTGTTTGCAACTGGATTCATTGTGGAAACCTGCATATGAATTAGAGAGAATTAGCCAAACAGGGCAGAAGAGGGAGCCAGTACCTGGTCAAGTTTACCAGTACAGATTTCCTCAGAATGATGGTCACAGCTGTTAGTTAACTACATAAAGCAATCACATCGAATTGCAGCAAATCACCATGTTGTACAAACAGGTTTAGCCCATTGGCATGCCCTCCTTCATCTTGCCTTCCAAAGGAAAGGGAACCTTTAGAAACAGACTGGCAGTCTATATGGGAAGTACCCTCCTTTAATAAAAATATGTGAATTGCAATAAAAGAAAAACATTCTGAATACTTCCCTTTCAGAGGTTCCAATTTTGTGAACACTCATCTGTTTAGGTATGTTGGCTTTTATTCAGTCAGGGGAAAAACACTAAAAATATAAACACATTGGGTTCTGAGTGTTCAGATGAAAGGAGGGATCCACACACAAAACCACAGAATTTGGTGAGGAAGCCTGGGTGCTCACTGCCAGCCCCCACCTCGTGTCCTGGTGTGGGCTAAGACATTTCTCTTCATTCACTGAGACTTAGAGCCCGGACCTTGAAAGAGAGGCAAATGAAGGCCCGTGGAGGCGTACAGCTGTTCTTTTGTCTTTTACAATCAAGTATTGTAGACCAAGGATCTAACCAACAGGGAATTACTACCACATTGTAGCCATGTTAACAGCTATCATTCTTGAGCCTTGAAGTCTGAGATCAGCATTGGCTTTCTCCAAGCCTCTTGCTTCCATATAGATATATATGGTTCTGTCTTCACATGGTCTTTGCTCTGTATGAATCTATATCCTGATCTCCACTTCTTGTGAGGATACCAGAACTGTTAGGTTAGGGCCCATGGTTGTATTTTATCTTGAAAGGCATTAGCTTCAACCATTCTGAGGGAGTGTGAGTTTGAACTTCATATTAATTTTTTAAAATATGAGAATAATATTTAATATGTTTCATGATATTCTTATTAAAATTTGACTAACTATACAGCATAATGAGTTGACACTGAGGAGGGAAGTTAATCTTAAGGGCATCTCTGCCTCTAACATTTGGCATGAGAATGGGAAAAGGGTTGACTTTAGGTCTATACGACTGGCTTCATGTTTTTACAAAAATCATGTTAAACCCTGCATTTGAGATGAAGGTTGTCTGCCTGGTTTCTAGGAGGGGACAGTTGGGTATCAGACTTGTAGACCACTGAGGATAGAATGCTGACTCATAATCCACTTTGGATCCCACCTCCTGCTTCTCTTACGACACTAGAAAGGAAAGGTTCACATCTGGTTCTCCTTAAGATTTTAAGCATCGTTTGAGAAGATGGAGTTACTAGGGCTTTGTAGAGGCACCTTTAATGGAAAATCGCTCTCCTCTGGTCAAAGAATAGATTACATTTGGCCCTGAATGAAGTCATGACTTTCTAAAGTGACATACTGTGGTCTCCTTCTGTGGGAGTTAATGTAGCAAAGTGTAGAATAAAGCATTGCTTGTTTGATTTATCATTCATCATTTTGTAATTGCTGCTGCCTCCCCTGAAAACCCATCAAATGTTCTGGAGCCAATCAATCAATCGCCTAGCTAAGAGAGAACTCATTTGGAAGGCTAATTCCCCCATGGCATGCTCAGGATATGGGAGGAATAATTATCCCCTTAATGAAACAATTCATTTGTCCTTCCCAGAAACCCCCCTTCAATGCAGTTGCTCACTTAACCTGTCCCATAATTTTCTAAGTTGTAACTCAAAATGTCTAATGTTTAGATTGACACTCCGGGCTTTTTCACTCATTCCCTGGGGCTCTTCCCCTTTGCACTCATCTCCATTGCTGAACATGCTGGCTTTTTCAGACCCTAACTCGAAAGGTGTAGCTTCCTGTGCTCCTCTTCTTCCTCCTCTTCCTCTTCTTCATCTCCCTCTTTCTGATAGATAGCTGCTGGGATTTTCAGTGTACTAATAAAATGGTCCTTGAGCTTCCTTCTGAGTCATTTTCTAAAAACATTTTTAAATTAATGAACCTGAGAATCTAAAGGGGAACCTGGATTTCCCTGGTAGCACTGCTACTACTTTTATACTCCTCCTTTTTTTCTTCTCCCTCTCTGTCTTTCTCTCTGTCTCTCTCTGTCTCTCTCTGTCTCTCTGTCTCTGTCTCTGTCTCTTTCTCTCTCTCCTCTCCTCTCTCCTCTCTCTCGTGTATGTATGCATGTGTATCTGTAGTTGTGGATTATAAATGATGAGCCTCCCTTTCACACCTCAGCATATCTCCACAGCCCTACAAACACTATCTGCAAGTAAAGTGAGTTCACTTCATCTACCTATGCTCTGTACTTCAAGGGCGCTGATGATTATCTTTTCATTTGGCATCTGACCCAGTGAGCCTTAGCTGAATTTCTCATTTCAGAGTTGATAGGTCTTAATGTTATTAGTTCCTCTTCCACACAAGAAAGGTAAAAAAGCATCATGCTATAATTTTGAGCACCTAGCAACTCTGGGAAAGGCTGAGGATAACCTCATTGTGTCTGCATGACTTCATACATATTTTCCAATAGTTTACCTTATCAGCTACTTAATTCAATCACATTCTGCATTGACTGAATTAATGTCACATTGATTTTGATCGGTCTTAAAGGTCATTTATTCAGATCATTTGGTTAAGAAAAAAAATAATAATTAGAAAGCCCAGGCACAAGGATTCTAGTTCCTAAGATTTTGCAGTGGTTTATCTCATTGGAATCCAGTTGGAACATCCTGCTTTTAATGCCTCTTTAGTTTCTAAATATACACTCTGCTGTGATGAATACAGAGCCAGCAAGGCCAATGTAAAGTAGGTGCAAATGCAAATTGCTGCTGCTGTGAGAACATTGGTGATGGAAATAAAAAATGCTAATATATTAAGGTGTCATCTGCAGTTAACAGTGTAATACAACAAACCTCTTCATTTAAAATTGCATATGGACAGAACCCATTTGGAATCATCACAGAATACTAGTAAGCAAGAGGGTAGGAAATAACATACATGTCTTAATAACACCACTAAAGAGAAACAATGTGATTAACTGTTCACTATTATATATAATGCCGGTCATTGCCCACTGACATTCAACAGATGAGAAGTAGAATTACAAAAGAAAAAAAATTAGAAGTTTCAGTAAACACCTCCAGTAAAAGATATCTGGGGATGGCAAAGTTGTACCAAAGCATAGAATTGATTGTTTGATTTATCATATGTAATTACTACTGCCTCCATTACTACTACAGATTCATGAAATGTACTGGATCCAAGTGATTCCTGTTCTGTTGTGGAAGGTATAATCCCTAAAACAAACATTCTCAACCTTCTTATTTATAAATGTCTGGTCCATGGGATTCTTGCTTGCAGTTCATTTACAAAGCTTTTGTTGAGTTCCACTGTGTGCATGGTACTTTTAGTCTGGCCGGTACAGCAGTGAGCAAGGGAAGATGGATCAGTGATAAATGTATTTCTTTGTCAGTAAAAGAATCACTCTCATGGAGTGGCTGACAGCGATCGGTGTTGGTCTGTGGTTTCCCCTTGCAGAGACCAAAAACTGGTGATGGGATGGTTTGGACTAACATAAAAAGAGATGGCAGACATGAAAGGGTAGGTGGTATATTTTGGATGACAGTCAATAGGATTCACCCGAGACAAGGAGGGACAAAGAGAAGCTGCTTTGAGCCCGGGGACTGGGGAGTGAGGATCAGAGGACAATGCTGTCCTTATAGGGAACCAGAACAGAGGCCCCTGCTTATTTTCTCTCATCAGTACTATTTTGAACTCATGGTCCTCCTGCTCATGCCTTTTAATCATATCCTGCCAACTTGTCCTACCTCAACTGGCTAGTAAGCACTACAAATGTAAAGCCAACGAAGGCCGTGGAGTCAAATATATGAAAGGGAGATTTGGAAAATACTGTCAAGTGCTTTTGTTTAGATTCTCCTGGTCCTTACATTTGGATGCGCCAGGTTTCTGGGACCTCGGGAAAGAACGTGTACTTGACTTTTCACTCTCTTTGGTGGGAGATGCCTATTTGCCCATTGGTCTCCCAAGTTGATTCACACTCAGATGATATCTCCCTCATAAAATTTCTTGTTAGTTTAAGAAGTGGGAGTTTTGGATCTTTCAACTATTACAGACATTAAGGAAGAATGGCCTGTCTGAGAGTTACTTCTACCAAATAAGCACGTACACACACACACACACACACACACACACACACACACACACACACGCACCACTCTACCATGTGAGTAGCCAACATTACATTGGTGATTTTCTTGGCCCTATACTGAGCTGAAATTATACAAAGCTAATATAGACACCGATTCAAACGAGGGACAAATCATTTAGAGAGAGAAGCTGTGGCTGTGCAGGAAAGGGAATTAGGCTTTCAATGGGCCTGGAACTAACTGGATTAAAATATGTGCTGAAAATTATACTGTAACACTTTGTTCTGAGGCTGGAGCAGGGGCAGATGAGATCATGTAGGGGGGTGGAGTCAGTGCCCCCTCCTGCCTTCCCAGCCAGTCTTGTAGGCTGTACAGCAACCTGAAAATTGATCATTTTTCTCCCCACGAAAATAATGGTTCCTAAGAGGGGCCGGAACGTACAGCTCATTCCAAGATGAAACTGATTGAGACTGAAGGAGAGAAATGAAAAGTAAATGCAATTTCATTTTTAGTTTCTGAAAGCTATTTACAAATGAGAGCAATTGACATGATAGAAAGGAGAGCTGTGGTGCACAGTGTCCTCCAAATAGAGGATTAAGATGGAATCAATAGGATCACTTGGCACCACACAATAGTCACGGGTTTTCTACTCGATAAGGCCCGCCCACTCTCTACCTTCTGTTACATTACTGTATTTTCTGAATTCTAAGATGCATATACTTCTAAAACTTTAAAATTGAGATGGATCTTATACATCCCATATGTCCCATTGAAATCTTAACATCCAGATGGTTGTGTCTTTTTCCTATACATTCTCTCTCTCCCTCTCCCTCCTTCTCTCTCTCTCTCTCTCTCTCTCCATAAGGAACAGTTAATAAATACAGCATTTAGTCAACAGAAATGACACAGCCTTTAGTACCATGAGGAATGAACACTGACTAAAGGCAGTGGGAAAGTGTCTTTAAGTACTCGTCCAGTTCCGACATGTTAGTGCCCATGTGCCCTGTCAGAACCCAAAGGATCCAAGTACGAAGAATTGTAAGAAACTATATAGTAGACCACAAAGATTTCCCCAAAGGGCAGTATTACAAAATGCAATTCTTTTACTCAATACAACAAAACAGGATATTGATTTAAAAAATATCTTCAAAAAGATTCATTCATCTGGAGTTTTGTGATTAGATTAGCTATGTTTAGATGTCATCTATTTACCACCTGGTATCTTTATCACCATTTAGGGTCTCCCTCCTACCATAGAAGAAGAAGAAAAAATAAAGAAAGAAAATAAAAGAAAGAGAAGAAAATGGGTTTTTTCATTCATTCACAAAGGGCTTACCAATTAGTTTCTAATGAACATTTTACTCCTCTTTCATGAGGACATAGGCTGAGAATATTTACTCGACCTAATTTCTCTTTAGCTTAATGAGAAGATTTGACTTTTCTTTTTTATAACAGATTCATCAAAATAAAATACTTATTCTGCTATTGCTTATGAGACTTGCTCCACTGGAGGAGATTAAAACTATGGAAGCCATGGTCACTGCTCTCTGGGGTCTGAGTATCTAGCTGGAGAGAAGTGTTGACATGAGCTAGAACAAGAGCTAAAATCAAATTCAGTACAATGAGACACATGAAAGCACACTGAGAAAATGGACTGCAAATCCAGCGCTAAGCATTTCAGAAGGAGCTAGTGTGTATGAAGAGTCTTGGACAAGCTGCTCTAAAGGATGGTAGGCTGAACATCTGGAATTTTATTCACCTAATGCCCTTCCTTATGCCCTATGAAGGAATTTCTTCTTCCTCTTCCCTGAGCTCCTGTGTACCCTTACCTGTGAGTCCTACTTGGATTTGCACTTGGTCTACATTGAGTCATTCAGGTTTCTTCACCCCACTACATAAAGTGAACTGGTCCAGGGTGGGGTTTGCACATGACTCAACATGTGCCAGTCAGAATCCTGTCTGGGATGGCGTGATGGTTATTCTTGGTTGTCAACTTGACTGTATCTGGAATGAACTACAATCCAAAAATGGAAGACACACCTGTGAGAGATTTTCTGCTTGGTTTGAAGTGGGTGAATTCACTTCTAGTCCAGACAATTGAGGTTGGAAGATACAAACCTTTGATCTGGATCTTAAGGCTGGAAGACATATACCTTTAATTTGGATCTTAAAGTGGGAAAATATATCTTTAATCTGGGCCACACCTTCTGCTAGAAGCCTATATAAAGACATGGAAGAAGAGAGCTTATACTCTTTGCCTGCCTTGCTAGCACATCCATTCCTTCACTGGCACTGGAGTCTACTTCTTCAGGATTCCAGCATACACAGAAGACCAGCTGTGACATCCAGCCTTGTGGGACCGAGCAACTACTGGATTCTTGGACTTTCTGTTCATAGCTAGCCATTGTTGGATTAGCTGGACTGCATCCTGTAAGTCATTCCAATAAACCTTACATATATATGTGTATGTGTGAGTGTGTGTACATATATAGAGAGGGAGGAGATTCATTCCATAAGTTCTGTGACTCCAGAAAACACTGACTAATCCATATTTATTAATTCTTGCTCATTAGGAAGGAGTGTTTCTCTCCTGAAATATCTACACAGGAAAAGCATGACGATGCCTTGGCTAAAATGTATTCTATAAAAGCTGTATATAAAAGAATGAAGCAAGGGGTTGGAAAGATGACTCAGTAGTTAAGAACACTTTCTGCTCTTTAAGAGAACTTGGGTTTAGTTCCCAGCACTGATATCAAGTGGATGAAGACCATCTCTAACTCTTGTAGCCTGTTTTCAAGGCTTTAGACACAGTTGTGTAGCTGGCAGTTACTCCTTATTCTGCCTATGCTCCCCATGCTCCTATTTGAGTGTGAGTAAGGATGAGCAAGAACATGCTCCTGAACTTGGATTTTCTGCTGCTTCCAGTAGATATAAGAAGGAATTCTGAGCCGGGCGGTGGTGGCGCACGGCTTTAATCCCAGCACTCGGGAGGCAGAGGCAGGTGGATCTATGTGAGTTCGAGGCCAGCCTGGGCTACCGAGTGAG
>LZPO01056563.1:3559-20744 GCA_001675575.1 Neotoma lepida
ACATGCATTTGAAGCAAGCAGACTAGTTCTGAAGTGAAGTACAGGAGAGAGATTGGTGGGAGGTTCTTTGCAATACTAAGCTCTATAAATAAGGGCTAACAAGTCCACTAACATATTATTTTAGTTCATAGGAGGAATTGTTAGAAAAAAAAATTTCTGTGAAGAANTGAAGAATGCCACAAAAGCACCAATTTGACTGCTAACAGTGGGAGCAATGTGTCTGACTCTGACCTGCTCTTAGGACTCTTTTCCTCCTGTTGGGTTGCCTTGTCCAGGCTGGATATGAGGGCTTTGACCTTGTCTTATCTCATCTTGTTTTGTCATGTTTGGTTGTTGTCTCTTGGAGGTCTGCTCTTTTCTAAAGGGAAATGAAGGTGGAGTGGATCTGGGGGAGAGGAAAGGGACACTGAGAGAAATGGAGAGGGGAAACTGCAGTTGGGGAATATTATATGAGAGAAGAATCTATTTTCAGTTAAAAAAACAAACTGGAGAGTGAATATTTTAGGTTTTATATGTCTTGTAGTATCTCTATAGCTGTTATCTTCATCTCCTTCTTTGTGATCATTTTAAAATGTAAAACAAATACATAAGCTGTACAAATAGAGGCCTTGGGCTATGTTAGAAATACTGATTATAATATGCTAACCTAAGGCTAGAGTATTTATTTATTTCACCAGAAAAAAAAAACAGCATGGAAAGTGTAAATGACTAGGTAAGGAAGAATTAGTTGTATTTGAAGACTGACAATATGGGATCCCCGGCTGGAGGGATGAATCAGTGGTTAAGAGGACCCAAGTTCAGCTCCTAGCACCTACACTGGGCAGCTCACAAGGATCTAAAGCCCTCCCTGACCTCCATAGACACTCTCCCCCACCACACACATTTTTTCAAAATCTTTAAAAGATGACCAATAAAAGGATATTAATAGATGTTTCTATACAATTGTATTACCAAAAAAGAAAGAGAACAGAAAAATGTTTGTCAAAAGATTTTTTTTCTTTATTATCACTCTATTTAAAAAAAATAAAACTTATATCTAAAATAAAGTGGAAAATACGTGTTANAAATGAACAGTACAGCTTAACTTATTTTAAAGTTTTTATTCAGTCTGATTATTCTTTGCTTTATATCTAATATCCACTTATGAGTGAGTACATTTGTCTTTCTGAGTCTGGGTTACCTCACTCAGGATGATATTTTCTAGTTCCATCCATTTGCCTGCAAATTTCATGATGTCATTTTTTTTTTTACAACTGAGTAATACTCCATTGTGTCTATGTACCACATGTTCTTTATTCATTCTTCGGTTGAGGGGCATCTAGGTTGTTTCCAGGTTCTGGCTATTACAAATAATGCTGCTATGAACATAGTTGAGCAAGTGTCCATGTGGTATGATTGAGCATCCCTTGGATATATGCCTAAGAGTGGTATCATTGGGTCTTGAGGTTACATTGATTCCCAATTTTCTGAGAAATCACCATACTGATTTCCAAAGTGGTTGTATAAGTTTACATTCACACCAACAGTGGAGGAGTGTTCCCCTTGTTCCACATCCTCTCCAACATAAGCTGTCATCAGTGCTTTTGATCTTAGCCATNCTGACAGGTATGAGATGGTATCTCAGAGTTGTTTTGATTTGCATTTCCCTGACAACTAAGGATGTTGAGCAATTCCTTTAATGTCTTCTGGCCATTTGAGATTCTTCTGTTGAGAATTCTCTGTTTAGCTCTATAGTCCATTTTTAAATAGGATTGTTTCTTATTTTGATGTCTAGTTTCTTGAGTTCTTTATATATTTTGGAGATCAGCCCTCTGTCAGATGTGGGGTTGGTGAAGATCTTTTCCCATTCTGTAGGCTGTCTTTTTGTCTTATTTACTGTGTCCTTTGCATTACAGAAGCTTCTCAGGAGGTCCTATTTACTAATTGGTGCTCTCAGNGTCTGTGCTACTGGNATTATATTTAGAAAGTGGTCTCCTGTGCCAATGTGTTCTAGGTTACTTCCTACTTTATCTTATATCAAGTTCAGTGTAGCTGGATTTATGCTGAGGTCTTTGAGCCACTTGGACTGAGTTTTGTACATGGTGACAGATATGGATCTATTTGCAATCTTCTACATGTTGACATTCAGTAATGCCAGCACCATTTGTTGAAGATGCTTTCTTTTTTCCATTGTACAGTTTTGGCTTCTTTGTCAAAAATCAGGTGTTCATATGTGTGCNGATTNATGTCAGGNTCNTCAATNCGATTCCATTGGTCCACATGTTGGTTTTTATGCCAATACCAAGCTATTTTTATTACTATAGCTCTACAGTAGAGTTTGAAGTCAGGGGTGGTGATGCCTCCAGAAGTTGCTTAATTGTACATGATTGTTTTAGCTATCCTGGGTTTTTTGTTTTTCCATATGAATTTGAGTATTGTTCTTTTGAGGTCTGTGAAGAATTGTGTTGGGATTTTGATNGGGANTGCATTGAATCTGCAGATTGCTTTTGGTAAGATTGCCATTTTTATTATGTTGGTTCTACCTATCCATGAGCATGGGAAATCTTTCCATTTTCTAATATCTTCTTCAATTTCTTTCTTCAAGGACTNAAAGTTCTTGTCATACAGGTCTTTCACTTGTTTGATTAGAGTTACCTCAAGGTATTTTATATTACTTGTGGCTATTGTAAAGGGTGATGTTTCTCTGATTTCTCTACAACCCACAGCTCCAGAGAAGCTAGGAAGCAAAGAGGACCCTAAGAGGGATGCATGGATTGCCTTGGGAAGGGGAAGCAGATGAGATCTCCATGAGTAAACTGGGGATAAGGGAGGCGGCAATAGAGGAGAGGGGATGGGGAATGAGACCATGAGAGAACAGGATGGTCAAGGTGGGGGAGGGTCAGAGTGGAAGAGCCAGGAAAGAAATATCTTGATGGAGGGAGACATTATGGGGTAAGAGAGAAATCTAGTCCTAGGGAAATTCCCAGGAATCCACAAGGACAACTCCAAATTGGACTGCTAGCAATAATGGAGGTAAGGTGCCTGAACTGGCCTATCCTGGTAGTCAGATTGGTGAATACCCTGTCATCATAGAGCCTTCATCCAGNAACTGATGGAAGCAGATGCAGAGATCCACAGCTCAGCACCAAGCCAAGTTCCAGGAGTCCAGTCAGAGAGAGGGAAGAGNGATTATGAGCAAGGGAGGTCAAGATCATGATGGGGAAATCCACAGAGACAACTGAACCAAGCTCATGGGAACTCACAATTTTTAGACCAATGGCTGTGGAACCTGCAGGGGACCAGACTAGGCCCTCTGCATATGGGAGACAGTTGTGTAGCTTGGACTGTTTGAGGGGCCTGTGGCAGTGGAACCAGGATCTTTCCTTGGTGCATGATCTGGCTTTTTGGAGCCCATTACCTGTGGTGGGACACCTTGCTCAGCCTTGATGCAGGGGCTAGGGTCTTGGTCCTGCCTCAACTGACATGGGAAGCCTTACACTTTGGGAGGAGGGGATAAGGGGTGGGCTGAGCAGAGGGGGGCTGGTAGGGGGAGCGGGAGGAAGAATGAGAGGGGGTTCTGTGGTTGGTATATAAAATGAATAAAAAAATTAAAGAAAAAAGTTTTTATTCAGATAAAATGCAGGAACAAGCGTGTAGAAATTAAATGAAGCAACCACTGCTATAAAACAAGATCATAGCAGAGACATAAAAAAACAAACTCCAGTGTATCCTCTACCAGGAAAGAAACTTTTCNACTCCATTACAATCCCCTAGTGTAAGCACATTTCAACTCTTCACATATATTATTAGTTTAACTAGTTAATGATATNTCAGTAGTGAAGAGTGTATAAGAATGTTAACTGCTCTTACAGAGGACCTGGTTAATTCCCAGTACCCACATGGTGGGTCAAAACCACCTATAACTCCAGTTCCAAAGGATCCAAAACGCTCTTTTGGTGTCCACAGGCTCATGTACACATGGTACCCATGTATACATTCAGGCACTCACACATACCATAAAATAAATAATTTTTAATGAATACAAACAGGCACAATTTAGAATAGAAAAGAGAAACTAAACTTATGGAATTGGAGGCCACTTTGGAGACAGCAGGCAGCTATGAAAACTTTGTGAAAAGACACAAAAGGTAAATAATTAATTNAAGAATAAGAATTAATTAGACTAATAAAGATTAAAAATGTAGAAAAGTAAAAGATATGCCAGATTTTATAGCTGAAGTATCTAACAAAAGTGCTGAGTTATATACAGAACCAAATATATAGAAAACATTCAGAAACATGTTTGGAAACAAATAAGATTTTAAACTTACAATTTCAAAGATTCACTCTCTCTTTCTATAAACAAGCAAAGAAATGGTTGAAAACTAAACAGGCACACAGATTTTTTAGACACCAAAAATAATGAAATAATTTTTTGTTTATCAGAATGAGATGTCAATTTACTTAAACTGAAAGAAAAAGTAGGAATGGCTTCGGACTCCTCCATCACAATGTTCAACAGTAAAATCAAGTGTAGCAATTAAATCTTCAAAGAAATTGACAGAACATGATCTGAAAATTAAACCACCACCCATGCTATTGTTCAAGTCTAAAGGTAACACACGGGACTGAATTTTAGTTGCTTTACTCATNGGTGAGATCAAATACCTGACTAGAAGGAGTTAAAGGCAGGAGAGGTTTATTTTGGGGTTACATTGTGAGGGGGTAGGGTCCATACTGGATAGGGGTGCTCATAATGGCAGGGGCTTGTGCCTAAGACTTATCATTTCTCCAGCAANAAGGAAGGAAATGGAGGAAAGTAATGAGGACTGACACATAAACCTCTAATTGTCCACTGATACCCACTTCTTCCAGCTAAGCCTCACCTTCTAAAACTTCCAAAACCATTAAAACAGTGCTACTGNCTGAGGACCAAGTGCTCAAACACTGAGCCTATAGAGGACATTTCACATCAGAATGCAAATACTGAATGTGAGCATTTCCACACCTTTTGAAGGAAGCATTAAGAAGAAACTTCAGCTAACTGAGGGGTGAAGGGACAAACAATGGCCAGAGATCTCTGTTGAAGAGTAAACCTATTTAAATGTAAATCTAAAACTAGAAAATGTAAGGATTATTATTACAGAAAAGAATATAATGCAGTAAGTCCTTTTGTGGAAAATCTTTAAATAGAAGAACCTGAAAGGAAAAGAGAAAATGAAGTAGAATCTAATATAAATGTAATTTCCCATTTCATAGCTTGGAGTACCAAAACCACGAGACACCTGCACAAGAATATTTAATGTTGTATTATTTGTAATGCAGAATATTACCAACGACATAAGTGAAGAGAAATAGGAAATCCATAAATAATCTAAGTATACCTACATGAGAAAATACTATGTGCATTTAAAAATAGACACTATAAATTGATGAGGAACAACTTTTAAGATACTATGTTAAGAGGAACAAAAGTTCAAGACCAGCCCATAGAAATCATTATCATAGCAAGGAAGAGAGATACATGACAGAAAATAGATATAGCTATAGAGATAGATGATAGATTATTATCATATATAGATGATAGATAGATAATTCAAAGATGATAGATGATTGATAAATATATGTATAGGCAGATAGAGAAATTATAGAGACAGACAGAAGATAGATAGATAGATAGATAGATAGATAGATAGATAGATAGATAGATAGATAGATAGATAGATAAATTGGTAGATAGATGATGCATAGATGATAGATATATAATAGAAACAGTTTCAGAAAATTATTCATGAAGACAATGGCATATAATTCTACAACATAAACTGTCTTTGTAAAGGATATACAAACAACTGGATTATAGATATAGGATAAATACACATTTTCAATATATGCTTCTTTGTCTTTTGTGAAATTTACTCATTGTACATGAAGTGTCTAGACAGAAAAATGAATGAAATAATTTTGTTAGTCAAACATCATGGCAGACACTTCATGTTTTTAACTGACTTTTATTAGATATTTCCTTTAAGAAAGAACACAAAGGAAATAAATAAAGTAGTTATCCCTGGACATAAAAGATTCAGGACTCCAGATTTGGTGAAATGATGTCATGGAAATAAGGAAGTGTGAGACAATACAGATGTCCATATTAGGTCAACATGATTAAAATCAAGTAAAAACACGAGACAAAAATAGGTAAAATTTTGAAAACACAACTGAAGCATTTTAAATAAGGGTAGATACATGAATAACCCGGTTTGACAGTTTATTTAATTTCTATACACAAGGCATAGGTTAAGTAGCTGAGCAGATTGAGACAAGTCAAATATGTGATAGGTTCCCTTGGTAGCTAATATTCCCTTTCTATTCTACTATGGTTTATCCTGGGAAATTATGAAGGAAACCATAAATGACAGTATGATCTCAAAGGGACAAGTTTACTTCAATGTGTTGGCTGTACTTCTCTGCTTTAATAGGAACCATATTTATGGAGTGCAGAACTCCACCTATCCTTCCAGATTTTGATGAATAAATAATTTTTATCAAAACTATGTTATGATCAATAAATTTATTTGCATTGAGGCTTCAGTGTCAAATATTTAAATGGCAAGTTCCATTCATCTGGAAGGAAATGATAAATAGAATTGAGTGCTAAGAGCTGTTATCTTGGTAATNAAGATTTAATTCTAGTTTGTTAGAAATTGCTATAGACATGTGGGCCCATTGCACATCTCAGGGCTAGAGGTTTTGATTGACCGACTGACTTTTGGAGATTGTAAGGATTGAATCCAGGCCTTGTATCTACTAGACGAGTGATCTGTGCCTGAGCTATAGCTCTGTCCCGTCAGGGCAGGCACTGGACTTGAGGATTTATGAAGTTTGGGGAATAACTGAAACCCCTCTGTGCAATGAAAAATGTTGTTAAAAATAGTTGATCTTTGTGTAGTTATATAAAACAAAATATGAAAAGAAAAGATGTGGAGTTGTAAAATAACTACCTCTGTTCATAGTGATCCGGAAAAACTCCTTATCCAACTAAAGAATGGCCTTGGTTTGAGTTGGTCTTGATTCTTCAACTTACACTAAGTCTTTGTTCACAATTTTTTGTTCTGCCTGGATCTACAATAGTGTGTCATTTTCTTGTACTAGAGAATGTATTGCTTTAAAAATTCCCTTTTAAAGAGATAATTGCTTGTATCTCACTTCAGATTCTGGGTTTTTATCAATTTCATCTTCAAGGAGACTTTGGTTTCTTTCTTCTCTCAAAAATAGCTGCTATGGTGACCTATGTCGGCTTTTCTTCAACTCTGTGATCTTGTGTCTTTCCTAGTCTAGGTAGAACATTCTGCAGTACTAGCCCTTATTACTTAACGAAGTGCTTATTACTTATTCTTCCTCGAACAGGAGAAAGGGGGCTGTTTGATCCTGGGTCCAGACTGAAAACATACTTCTTACAGGGAGGAATCATGGATTCCATCAGACTTCCTGGGTGGTAAGCAAACTATGGTTATTATTGCTTCAGGAGTTATAATTATCTGCTCTTAAAATCTTCTATTGAAATAGCTGTATATGTATCCTAGTTGTCTATTCTATCCTATACATAGATCAACTCTAGCCAAGAAAGTAACATATTTTTGCTATAAAATGTTTAATCTAAAATTAGCATTTCTATAAAGTATTCATTAGATGGAATATATAATGGCAAAATATTTAGGAAGCATAACTAGGAAACTCATTTTAATTTTTTTATTATCAATAACACTCTATCATTGCAATTTTACTTAACAGTGGTAAAATGGAAATTCGGAATGTGGACAGAAAACTCCACATTAAGTGCAGTTATTAAGTTACCTCAATTCAACCTTCACTTCAGAAAACACATCATGGAAATTACTCTTTCCATCTTCCCATCTTCTAGCTACAGGGCATGGTGGTGAATTTTTTAAAAAGAAAGAAACATGTTCAGGCCTGGTTCTAATTTAAAATATCTTCTCATATTTGAAATGAGTAAATTACTTCTGGGATGAAAATATTGAATGATTCCTGAATAGCAAGTTCAGTCTTTGTGGTAACTTCTTAATATAAATCACACATTTTAATGTGTTAGCTTACATTTCCATGTTTTCTTTCATTCATTTTTGCTTGTTTTATGAAGCATCTGACAAGAATTTAGTGGCAATGGTTTATATCTTAGTATAAGTTATAGAAATGATCATTTTTACCAACTTGAAGCTTAGGGTGGGGCTAAGCTTCATATATATATTACAAGTATTTGTGTACAGAAAAATCATATTCTGGAATCAAAATACTTTGGATTCAAACAGAATTGGAATAAAAATGCAACAAAAATAACCTTTTAGCTCCTGTAAAGAAAGTATATCTTATGTAACTTCTATTACAAAACTGTATTCTATTCTAAACAGCATTTATTTGTTTATTTCTTTGTTTTTATGTGTCTAAGTGTTTAGTTTCCATGTATGTAGTACATTATATGTGTGCAATGACAGCAAGGGAAGAGGAGGGCATGGGATCCCTTGGAACTGTATTTACAGATGATTGTAAACCACCATGTGGATACTGGGAACAATGGACCTCTGCATGAGTAGTTAGTGGTCTTAACTGCTGAGCTATCTCCTCCATCCATAAATTCTATCCATTCTTGACAGCATTATTTACATTCTTCTTGTCATATAAACAGCATCTTGTACACAATAGGTAGAATATTTTGTAAATAGAATTAAATATAAATTATTTGAGTCTTAGAGTAATGATTAAGGCAAAATGGAGACAATCAACTCTTTCCCTGCTCTAATGCCAGCTGTGATAACCTCAAATGCATTATCAACAGCAGAGAACAGAAAGAAAAATGACAAGTACAAAAACATTGCTGTAAACAATCCATAGGTGGCCCAATGACAACATGTGTATGGTTATAACACATTAAGAAGAATCAGGTTAAAATCAGAAAGTTTTAAAATAACATACTATTTGCTTTTGTGTCACATGATCAAAATACCTACCATGAAGAAAGGCGGTCCTTGCACTCATGGTTTCAGAAGGATGAGCCCATCATTGTAGGGAAGCACGAAAGAGCAGTTTACATCATGGAGAACAGAAAATGGAGAAGGGGGCAGAAAGAGATCAGGTCAATGTGCAGCTCCAAGGGCACCCCTCTGTGTTTTATGACTCCTTATGATTTCATCTCTACTCACCACTCCCCAATAATGCCGTAGGATGTTGAATACATCACTATTTAATGTATTAAGTCAGAGCTCTCATGATCTAATTGTCCTTGGAAATGAACTCTCAGACACAGCAAGTAGTGAGCTGTACTGTTCTATATAACATCTCTTAATCCTATCAAGCTGATAACCAAGCTAACCATCATAAAAGGGTAAATACAATAATAGCCATTTCAATGATTGGGAAACATCTTAAAGTTTACTATGTATGCTTAAAGATGACTACAGATAGT
The DNA here is from genome assembly GCA_001675575.1 of Neotoma lepida. Lineage (NCBI taxonomy): Eukaryota > Metazoa > Chordata > Mammalia > Rodentia > Cricetidae > Neotoma > Neotoma lepida. Next base: position 13,017 of record LZPO01056563.1, read on the forward strand.
TCTTGAGGCAATTTGAAGACAATTTCTATTGTAACAGAAGTGTTCGTAAGTTAAAGGGGGGGACAAAAGTCAGACAAATGAATGCTGTTAAGGAAATCAAGAATTCAGTACTGTAGGGAGCCTATAATTTCATCATAGACACTATAAAAGAGAGATGTATAGGACACCAGTTTATTTCTCAGGCATTTTATAAGAAGGATATACATAGTAGGAGCAGTGCTTAAAATATATAGATTTAACAAGAAAACATCAGGAATGTTTCTAACTGTAGGTGTCAGTCATGTTGATAGTCAGTGGGGAAATTAGACTGAACAAGAAACTTCTCCTTCTAATGCAACATCATCATCAAAGCAATGGAGACACCACTGTCATGAAAGCCTTAGGAGGCATTTAGAACTCATTTCTCTGCCTGCTNCCTGTATCCTCTTCATTGTGTTTTCTGTGCTCCCTGATATGAGCTATTCTTCCACGCCTTCCATGGAAGATCCAAAGAACCCAAGAAGTCCAGTTTTAAGCTATGTTGCCTTTATGTCACTGTGCAACATAAAAGTAGCCTTTTTAGTCACCATTCTTGTAGAAAGGAACATGTTAGGCCATATGATCCCCTTTAAACACACTTTTCTCATTATAGATGTTTGACTATACCAAATTCAAAGATGTGAAGATTACATTAACTGTCCAAGAAATTTGATTAGTATTGTCTGCCTAGATGACTTAGGTNAATACAAATCCTTTTTCCTAAATAGAATTAGACATGTTCATTTTAGCTATGTTAATCTTGAAGTTATCATGTTCACTAAGTCTGATAGACAGCATCAAACATGAGCAGTTTCTCAGTCTGAGAGTTGAAACATCTGTCCTGCATGCCATAGTCAAGAATGTTTGTCTGAAAGTGCTATACTTCCTATGATATGCTAAGGCTATATTTGCATCTTGTCTCTCACCTTGACTTACTACAAAAGTGAACATCTTTCTATGTTAGTCATGACATATATAGTCCATTTGTCAAAGACTAAGAAAGAGCTGCCACCTTCATGATGTTGAGTTCATTTCTATGTCATCTCTCTTGCTATTGTGATCAAATTCCTGACAAATAAAAAGCTACTTCAAGAAAGAAGGGTTTGATTTGGGATTAAAGTAGAATGGGAAGGCCATCATGGCAACAGAGGCATGAGGCAGCTGGTCACATTTTATCCATAGTCAGGAAGCAGAGATCAGAAAAAGAGGCTTTGAAACAACAAAGAGCAACCCTAGCAACNTATTTCTTCCAGTGTGTCCCCAGCGTCANCACCTGGATACCATATGCTCAAATATATGAACCTATCAGGATCATGTCACAACCAACAACAATAAAAGGGAAGGGAGAACTATAATTAATTTATAATATCAAATACATATATATATATTGATTTTAGCATAACATATGACTAATGAAGATTATTTGACTCAGTGTTAGGTGCTAATATTCCAACAATTAATGCAGATAGAATGCATTTGATACATTTATTTTTATATAGTTTCTACTTATCTCTAGAGTCTCCTTTATTTTTACTCACTGGGCTTCTCCAATGTTCTAAATTTTGATGGAAGCAATAGAGATGATTTAAAGTCATTATTCTTCTTTGGGACCAACATTTCTAATAGTGCTTAGAACTATGTCGACAGAGTAAATCATATTCCATAAAAGTTCATTGAAAAAGGACANGAGTAACCACAGTGAAAGCAACTCACTATCTCAGACTCAGAACTGAAACAGCAACCTGATCCCAGGCAGTTGCTATCTCTCTCAGGCATGTCACCCCCTGAGGTATCTGTACTCTCTGCTCTCCTGCCTGAAGGAAACACAGTCCACCACTGAGCCCCAGCACAGGCGTTCACTCCAGATCTATTGTCCCATACTTCTGTAGCACNTTCTCAGGAGTGTGTTCTGTGGGCATTCTGGACTGTGGAAATCACTGAGTGGTTCTCAAACAACTTCCCCAGGGTGTCTCCACTCTTCAAATGTGAACCAGACTGAGAATTCATTGTCAAACGTGGGCCNGAAGCTCTGTTTGGTTTTCTCTGTTCTCTTGAGTTGGCTGGGAATGGTTGGAGTGCAGGAGCATACATCTCCCTATAGAACTTTCAGCTTGACATCCTTGCCTCCCATNAATACATATATGGGTTTTATCTTATCATCTAGATATAGAAGAAAATTGTAAATGAGTGATCACACAAAATATTTTAGTCCAATGCCTTAAATGATTCATGGACTTTCAACAGAAACAGATTCATGCAGCCTCAGGGAACATTATGACTCAGAAAATGGTGCTTTTTTCTGTTTTAATGTCTCTGTGCAACGATTGGATTTGTTAAAACACTGAAGATAAATATGGAGAAAGACTGTAAAAGGGAAAGACATCTTAACTCCTTATTTTTGTTACTATGCTTCCTTTCCATATCAGCTCTCTGTTTCAGGTATCTTGAAGAAGGAAAATGCTACCTGGTTGAACATATTGACTGCAGGGAAACACAAAGGCCATCCTTATACCCTACTTTGTTCACAGTCTGTTACCCTACATAGAGAGCTATGTATGGGATGTTATAGTTCTCATGGGAGTTTGTATTGTTAGCTTTTATATTAAGAGTATTTAATAGGCTACTAAACAGTGATATGACTGTAGGTAATAACTACATACTATGTAATTTTAAAAGCTAGGAAAAATGGTTTTAAATGCTTCCATAATAAGGAAACAACAAATGCTTGGGTGTATAAACATGTTTAACCTGTTTCAAACATTATAACAGGTTAACAAAATATTACAGATTACCCCATTAGTAGCATATTTTTAACAATTTTCTATTATTTTTAAATTTTTATCTTAAAAACTTAAAGTACTTAATAAGCAATATAAACACAACAAAATTTAGAAAAGTACTGAGGGAAGGTTAAAATCATAAAGCTTTTGAAAAACAAAAGAGAGTGAGAGCATGACAGCTCCAAGTAGACTATCCAGGATGGGGTGCTCAGTGGCCAGGCTAGAGGAAGAACCAAATCAAGAGATGCATGGCAGTTCTGAGAGAAACTACAGAGTACCTGCTAGGAGTGAGGATATTGATGATAATAGTGCCTACAATGGCTATTCTCAGTTGTCAACTTGACTACATTTGGAATTAACTAAAACCCAAGTGGCTGTTAGTGTGAGGGTTTTTTTGGTTTTGTTTGTTTTTCTTAATTAATTGATTTGAAGTTGTTAGACCCACTTCTAATTCAGATCTTTGAGGTGGGGAGATCCATCTTAAATCTATGCCACACCTTCTACATTGCCTGCTTGCTCTCACTCTACTAACAAGTCCATCTCTTCACTGGCATTAGAGCCTACTTCTTTGAGATTCCAATATATACTGAAGACCAGCAAAGACATCCAGCCTCATGGACTGAGCAACTACAGGATTCTTGAAGTTTCTGTTGGTAGACAACCATTGTTGGACTAGGTGGACCACAGCCTATAAGTCATTCTATAGATTGCCATGTATATATATATATATATATATATATATATACACATTCTGTAAGTTCTGTTCCTCTAGAGAACCCTGACTAACACAGAACAGCAACATCCAAGTTCTCTCCCATTTCTTGGCAAAAAGAGAAGCCACCTGTGGGTAGCAGTGGTGACACAATTCCNGCCTTTAAATAATAATGTCTTTCTCCTGCTTACTCAAGGCATCCTATAGGAAATATTGCTTCACATTCCCTGACACCAAACAAACTTAGTATATATTCTAAAAATAGATTGTAATAGTTAGCTATTTACTGTAATATCATTGTATGTTTATTATAAACCTACTGAACATTATGAGATTTTATATTTTCATTAAGTCTGTTTCTCTTGAGACTATACTAGGATTTGAGTTCAATTCTAATTTTTGCATTAAATTCTTATAGCAATTTTGTTAATAAGCATATATTAAGAATGAGATGTGAGAGAAGNTGCTGTTTCTGACTGTGTTGGCCTGCGTTGGGGACCCATTCATCTCAACAGATTGCCTTGTTCAGGCTTAATAGAAGAGGAGGTGCCTAATCTCATTGCAACTTGATATACCGTGGTTGGCTGATATCTATGGAAGGCCCTCCTATATCTGAAGAGAAACAGTGCAGGAGAAGTGGATGGGGTGAGGGAGGAATTGGGAAGAGGGAGGGAGGGGAAACTTTGATTGGGATGTAAAACAAAATAAACAACAACAACAAAAGAAAGTTTTTTTTTAAAAAAAAGAATGAAAGGACTCGACATTTAAAATCCTGATATATTTAATGGTTGTATCACCCAGCCATCTTTAGATCTATGATGATAATACTTAATAAATTTATGCTATATAAATAATAATAATTAACTCATAAAGCTTGATTTGTATGAGGATATATAGATATGAGCCTCAGAGGCTACATTTAGAACTATATCTGTGACAGCTAATCTTCATTGTCAACCTGATGAGATTTAGAATCACCATGGAAACACACCTCTGAGTGTGTCTATGAGGATGTTTCCAGAAAGATTTAGCTGAGGAGAGAAGACCAGCTTTAATGTGGATAACATCGTGTCGTAAATTGGGGCCCAAGATAGAAAGAAGAGGAGAAAAGTGACCTAAACACGAGTCCATCATTCTCTTCCTGAGTGTTGGCTCAGTGTCTCCCAACACTTCATATTCTCCAATGTGACAGAATGCATCCCTTCTTGAACTACATGACCAAATAAACTCTCACTCCCATGAGTTGTATCCTGTCACAAGTTAGGTCACAGCAATGAGAAAAGTAATCAACGCACCGATATTACTCCTGCTTGACCCTCTGCTTTACAGCCACTGTGAAAAGCATCTGCAATCTCTTGGTGACAAAGGGCTGCTTCAGGTTTTCCTGGAGTCTTGAAGGTTGTGGGGAAGGTGAGAAAAATGCTGTCCATGCAGTGTCTGGGTTCCAAGAAGAAGTGTTCAATGGGGGAAAAGAACATGGGTAGAAGAGAGGTCATGTGCAGCAGGAAGAAAGAGGAGTTCTCAAGTTTCTAGCAAGAAAGCTTGTTCAAATGTCAGCAAACTGAAATGTGGGGAATAGCAGAAGCCCATGTCCTTCAAACACCTTAGAAGCGAGCATTGAAATATCACATGAGAGTTCACCAAGTTCATTTGACATTATCGCTTCCTTTGTTTAGTTCTAAAATGGACAGTATAAATGTAATCCCAACTCATTGAGGAAGAGTCTGGTGAAAGCCACACTGTGTATTCATGTCAGTTAAGACTAAGTCAGATGTGGGGATCCCACGCCCTACGCACTCTGAACCAGAGTAGTTTCGACTGACCTCTTGATGACTGGCAAAGCTCTAACAAGCTTAACATCTGGAGCCTAAGAACTTGGTTAGAGGTTTTGTTCACAGATTGTTTCCCCAGAATTTCTAAAGTAATATGTATTTATGTCCCCTACTCTGCTGAGAACTTTTTGAATGTGTCCCACTTGACAATCAAATCAAGTTTTGTGTTTTTTTAAAGAGAGAGAGAGAGAATATAAATTTGAGTGGGTAGGGAGGTGGACTCTGAGAGGAGTTGGAAAAGGGAGAAAATGATCAAAATATATCGTATGAAAAAAACATTTTAAAGAAAAAAATCAATACTCAGAATTTTTCAAATTTTCAAATAATAATATAATAATTCTACTAGGTGTTCACAAGGACTCCAAACAATTGCTTCAGATAACTCAGTATAAAAAAATAAAAAAAACAAGAGTCACTTGTGGCTGTGAGTTACACACACCAANTCACAAATAAGAGTTCTGATAGTCAACCAGTTGTGGAGGAGAACTCAAAATTCAGCCTCCTCAGCACACAGCGAAGTTGCTCTATCGTAATTCACTTGCCAATTCCAAATAATTCTATAGCAATTGTAGAAAAAAGTCTATTTTTGAATGCTAGCATGTATTGGGGGAAAATCCAGGATGACTAAGTCTTCTGGCATGTATTTTAGCTATTACAGCTGTTTGCAGTATGTATGTGCTACATCTATATTTGAAATCTCTGCTGTTATATTCACCATCTGCCCAAAGATGGGTGAAAATTCCTATGTTTTTTGTTCATTGGTTATGAAACTGCACATAGCAATTTGCCGAACCTGTATCATTTTTCTCTACCCTCTTGCAAGCATCTAGCCAATGTCGTAAAGATGTTAGAGAAAAAACTTGACATTTCCTTAAAGCCACAAGCAAACATTGGCTCAAACTGTAGGATGTCTGCCTTTAATATTGACCACCAAATTNTCATTAACTAATAATACATTGGTTATCCAGGAAGCTGACTTCTAGACACTAAAATCCTTTAGAATACAGTAGAGAAGAAATAGCATCCTAGGTCCCTAAGGCACAAGCACATCCCTCCTGTGTGGATGGGGATTTTTTATAAAACTCTAATTTTGGGTCATCTGGTACCTAGACTTCAGGGAGGATTATTATTTTAAAAGGAAAACAATGAGACTTAACCAAAACTATAAAGGAATGTAGATAACCCATGGTCAGCTTCAAACAGGGAGACAATAGGCTTAGGACTACAGTACTGATAATAAGGCACTCTCAGTACCACACTCTATCACCATGGAAGAAGACAGGCATAACAATCTTCCTTAGTCTTTTCTAAATCTCGTATTTTGTGGCACTTGAAGTTTAAATGAAAATTATTTCCATCTAAAACTGTTTCCATCAGAAGCACTGAAATGGCTCAGTAGATAAAAGCCCTTGCCATCATGCCTGACAACCTGAGTACAATTGCTGAGACTCACATGATATAGAAGAAAAGAACTGACTCCTTTAACCTCCACATGGAGTGTGAAACACACACACACACACACACACACACAGAGACATACACACACAACACACAGAGACATACACACACAACACACATACAGACATACACACAGACATACACACACACAGACATACACACACACATACAGACATACACACACAGACATGCACACACACACAGACATACACACACACAGAGAGATATACACACACACATACAGACATACACACACAGACATGCACACACACACAGACATATACACACACACAGAGATACACACAGACATACACATACAGACATACATACACACACACACACAGACATACACACATGTGCATGCATGAGCACAAACACATGCAAATAAAACAAATGTAATTTCAAAAATTAAAAAATATCAAAATTACTTAAAATATATAAAATTGGTAGTTTCAAGGTTATGCTTGATTTGCCATTAAAACTTATTTACTTTTATAACTTGACCACACTAAAGAAATTTATACTTAACTCTATATAATTTACACTTAATTCTACAACTTAATTCATATAAATTTATCACAGTATTGGATTCATGATTTAAAGCTATGTAGATTGAATTTGAGTTTAAACTTCTATTGTAAATGATTAGGGTGGAAACAAACACTCCCCACTTCCCATGCGAAGCTAAGTTCCATTCACACAAAGGAGATTCTCAGACAAAAAAAAGCACAATTAAATTTTAAAAAGATTAAACTTTGTGTCAGCCCTTACTTGTGCCTCCATGGAACCACTTCTGAATGAACGGCCAGGGCACAACTGGGCCACAACTTGGTTCATTCTGAATCCTCACATCAGATATTATTCAGGATGGGATGCCTTGGACTAGCCACAGGCCCATTCTTCTATTCATTGATATCCCTTTCTGTTT
>LZPO01056564.1:0-10283 GCA_001675575.1 Neotoma lepida
GCTTTTGGTGGTAGTGGTCTATACTCACAATTCGTAGGTACTGTCTTAGCCTGCTTAGATGTAATTAAGAATCTTCTCTGATCAGGGGAAAGGTCTGAATATATAATGACTGGTNTTCCCTGGGACTATGTAAGGTATAGCTATAGAAAACCATAGAAAGCTGTGGAGCTTTGTGGGTCTATGAAATTCCATATGCCATAAAGTCAAAAGAGGATCCTGGAAATACTTCTGACCCTCAGACAAGAAGAGTTGATTGTATGAGAACATTACAGGATCATATGGATGGGCATTTAATAGATTATGAAATTACTGTATTTTTATGTATTTCCTTCTATCCTACTCAGTGATCAATAATGGCTCTTTGTTTGAAAATGAATGGATGTCTAGTCTTTTAGTCTGGTCATTTCAGAAAAGAAGTACCTACTTTTGAAGCTGGTTTCCAGCATATATATTTTATCCCTTGGAAAATGTTTCTCTCTGATAGGGGATGCTCNTTACCAAAATTAAACTGATAGGACCCATGTAGGTCTGAAAAATATCATGACATGAGAAAGTGTTTTTAACAAACCCTACAAGTTCAACAAAATATGCTTTTCAAATCCTGTGATCTTACATTGATCACTGCCCTAAAGCTGACTAACAGATTCTCTTCATATTTCTCTCCATCTGGCTGGCATAGGCCTTTTACAACAATTCAGAGCATCTTGGCTGATAGCAGCTACTAACTGCTCTACCTTGGTAGTGGGAAAACTTATCTGGTAATTAATGACACAAACTAATGGAATGCTTTCTGTGCTATGGAATGTCTTTCTGTACAATGTGAATATATGCTGTTCCCATTGGTTAGTAAATAAAGCTGTTTTGGCCTATGGCAAGAAAGCTTACAGCCAGGTGGGAAATCCAAGTAGAGATACGGGAGTGAGGGAGACCCCAGCCGCTGCCCAAGGAGCAGCAAGATGCCAGCAGACCTATCGGCCACATGGCAACTTATAGATTAATAGAAAAGGGGTTAAGTTGTAAGAGCTAGCTAGCAAGAAGCTTGAGCCATAGGCCATACAGTTCATAATTAGTATCAGCTTCTGAGTGATCATTTTATAAGCAGTTGCAGGACCATGGGGCTGGGTGGGACTGGAGAAACTTCCAGCTACAAATGGGGACAAGTTACTAATTAATAATGGCATCTTGTCATACCTTTAACATTCTTGTGTTCAATTCATATCTGGTGATGCTTTCAATTTTCCCAAAATGATTATGCTTACTTATAAATTTATCTCATATGGATGGACTCGGTAGTAGTCATATATTAGAATATCCTTTTAGGTGTTATAAGTAAAAGATAAACACCCAACCTTACCAAGAACTAAAGTAAGTATTAACTATAAAACACATAAACAGTTATAGGTCTCTGCCAGGAAAGTGCTAATGATGTATTTGAACAACAAAACTATATCAAATAAAGTATACAACATCCTAGAAATATGTCAAATATCAATATTTATCATAGAAAAAAAGATTCATAATTTTATGTGTGGACAGAGCAGTTGAAACAAGCAATTTTGACAAAGCTGTTAGTGGAGGTTTCTCTATATGAGTCTGAAAGTATGAAAAATCTGTATGAAAACTATATATAAACTATGAAGAAAGTATGAAAGTATGAGTCTGAAAGTATGATAAATATTTCATTAGAGGGGGAGAATGGATTCTTATGATAATCTTTTGTATACAAACTTGTTTTTAACTGACAATTTAAGAAGTGAGGGCTGGGTTGCTCAGTGGTTAAAAAAACTTGCTGCTTTTGCAGAAGACCCAGGTTTTGTTCCCAGGACCCACATAGTAGCTTCCAACTGCCTGTGCTGCCAGTTCCAGGAATCCAATGCTCTCTTCTAACCTCTGTGGATACCAGGNACACATGTGGCACACATTTACATACATGCAGGCAATACACTCATATAACATAAATAAAATTTTTAAAAATAATAATTTGGTGTAATTAAAAATTATATAGAGACAAATTGTATACCAAGATTTAGTATGGATTTTTTTAACAGGGAATTTTTAAATATTCCTATTTTTATTACCCACAAGGCAGATTCTTTGAAGAGCATTTGAAGTTTCAATTGGGCTTCTTCTGCCCAGGACCTGGTGGAAAAATGACCAGTACTTTCACACTATCTACAACCTGCACATGGTGTATATTAGGGCTGAAATTCTGACATGGGTTTGGGAGTGAGGTTGAAAGTAAATACATGAAAATAAGAAGGCATATGTGTACCTAGAAAGAATAATCAATACTGTAACATAATGGAAATGAAGGCTCTTGCCTTTATAATGTAAATGACAAAAAGCGAATTTCCCTCTGAGTAATTGTAGCTGGTAGACACACTTAGAAAATGTAGCAAGGAAGAATTCAAAACGGAGAGGATAAGATGCATGCTAGTCTCCTCAAATGCTTTCCAGTGTGTTTGCTGTAATTTACAACATCATTTTACTGCATATTTGCATATGTAAATACTATTCCAGAGAAACTGTACATTTATTTTATTTAAACATAAATTTTAAGTGGCTATGAGTAAGATAGAGTAAACGTAGTCTATTCTATCTCTATTGGTAAATATAGGTTTGAAAGAAAGCAGGATGAAAGGATTCAACAGCCTTTTGATAATTCTGACTTGTCAGTGATACCAGCTGGCTTGGTTGAAAATATAGAAATGTAAAGATGCACACACTGAGGTATTGTTAGCATCTTTTTCATCCACATCTCTTGCTGCTTATTCATAGATCTAGCTTCACTGCAGCTATGGAATAGACCAGAGTAACTGAAGCCTGGCTAGAGGACAGGATGCATTAACCAAGTGAACAGTCCAGCAACCAATGAGGAAGAAGCATGGCAACATGAGCCCATGATATTGTTTATTAAATATTGGGCTTAACTAAAGCCTCACATAGTTGAGTCTAATTTTATTAAGTACCTCAGTGACATTGAAATTTAAGAGCGTTTTTGCCCACCCCACCCCCCAGGTCCTAGAGGGAACATCTCTTCAGGTGATATGCACAGGACAGATCCAACAACATTGAAAAAAATTAAAATGACTTGAAACTGAGCTGACAACTCACAAAGGCATGGATCCACAGACTATGCTTAAAGTTATGAAAGCAAATTGCATTGAAACAAAAATACCAATATTTATCATATACTTTAAACAAGAGCCATAATTTCATAGCATATAGTCAAAATGTTAAAGATACCCTGTCAAATTGCATTTCATATGAAAAAACAAAACAAAAACAACAAAATTCAAGTTGCATGGGAAAAGTCAGCCAATGAATATATACCAAAGCCNAAATGATAAAGATGTAGGAATTATTCAATAGAAACATCAAAAGAATTGTAATAATGCTTCAGAAAAATAAGACAAAAAATGCTTGAAAAGAAGGTAAGTAACCACAAAACAGAAGAAAAAATAGCAATCAAATAGACATTCTAGAAATGAGAAAAGAAATTACAAAACAAATGTACTAGATAAATTATTTAGCAGAATGGAGATGAGAAGATGGAGAAATGAGTTTGAAAATTGATCAGTATAAATTGCTCTATAAAGATGGCAGAGTGGTAAATAATTTAGAAATATGGACAGATCCTCAGCTCTGTCTGGAATGCTACAAAAAGTTTAAAATTTAGATTGTTAGATAAGAAAGTATGTACTGTTGGGAAAACCTTTAAATAATATGGCTGAAAACTTCCCAAATGTGAGAAGAAGACTTGAAAATTCAAGATCCTTGGTGAAATTCAATGACGGGCAAGAGAGAAAAGAGCAGAAGCAGNCTGATTGTTCTGCATGCCTTCCCACCCACCCCTACCAGTAAGTCCTAAAGCAGTATCCCTTGCTAGGCACTGAGATTCCTATTGAATAACCCTCATCTTCTGGGAAGATCATTATCCTCCATGGCATCGTACCTCAGCTCAAACCCTCTTTTCAAATTATATTTTGAAACCTGCTTACTCCACATCCTCTCCAACATAAGCTGTCATCAGTGTTTTTGATCTTAGCCATTCTGACAGGTGTAAGATGGAATCTCAGAGTCATTTTGATTTACATTTCCCTGATGACTAAGGATGTTGAGAAATTCCTTAAGTGTCTTCCTGCCATTTGAGATTCTTCTGTTGAGAACTCTCTGTTTAGATCGGTAGCCCATTTTTTAATTGGATTATTTGGTATTTTGATGTCTAGTTTCTTGAGTTCTTTATATATTTTGGAGATCAGCCCTCTGTCAGATGTGGGATTGATGAAGATATTTTCCCATTCTGTAGGCTGCAGTTTTGTCTTATTGACCATGTCCTTTGCCTTCTGTAGAAGCTTTTCAGTTTCAGGAAGTCCCATTTATTAATTGTTGCTTTCAGTGTCTGTGCTAATGCTGTTATATTTAGGAAGTGGTCTCCCGTGCCAATGCATTCAAGAGTACTTCTTACTTTCTCTTCTATCAAGTTCAGTGTAGCTGGATTTAGGTTGAGGTCTTTGATCCACTTATGCTTGAGTTTTGTGCATGACGATAGATATGGATCTATTTGCATTCTTCTACATGTTGACAGTAGCATTACTCATAATAGCAAGAGCCTGCAAACAACCTAGATGCTCCTCAACTGAAGAATGGATAAAGAAAATGTGGTTTACACATTACATAATTACACATTATACAGTTTTACACAATGGAGTACTACTCAGCGATAAAAAACAATGACATCATGAAATTTGCAGGCAAATGGATGGAACTAGAAAAAAATCATCCTGAGTGAGATAGCCCAGACCCAGAAAAACAAACATGGTATGTACTCACTCATAAGTGGATATTAGATGTAAAGCAAAGGATAACCAGGCTACAATCCACAGCTCCAGAGAAGCTAGGTAACAAGGAGGACACTAAGAGGGACATGCATGTATCACCCTAGGAAGGGGAAATAGATAAGATCTCCTGTGTAAACTGTGGGGTGGGGGAGAGGAGGGAATGGGGGATGAGAACATGAGGGAACAGATGGTCGAGTTGGGGAAGGGACAGAGAAGAAGAGCAATGAAAGAGATATCTTGATAGAGGGGGCTATTGTAGGGTTAGAGAGAAACCTGGTGCTAGGGAAATTCCCAAGAATCCACAAGGATGACCTCAGCTAAGACTCCTGGCAGTAGTGCAGAGGGTGCCTGAATCGGCCTTCTCCTGTAATCAGATTGGTGAATACCCTAACTGTCATCATAAAACCTACATCCAATAACTGATGTTATTGGAAGCAGATGCAGAGATACACAGCTAAGCACTGAGTGGAGCTCCTGGAGTCCTAAAGTCCAATGGAAGAGAGGGAGGAGGGATTATATGAGCAAGGAGGGTCAAGATCATAATGGGGAAACCCACAGAGACAGCTGACCCGAGCTAGTGGGAGCTCAGGGACTCTGGACTGACAGCTGGGGAGCCTGCTGAATGTGGGTGACAGTTGTGTAGCTTGATTTTTTTTTGTGGGGCCCCTGGCAGTGGGACTAGGATTATCCCTGGTGNATGAACTGGCTTTTTCTAGCCCATTCCCTATGGTGGGATACTTTGCTCAGCCTTGATGCAGGGGGAGGAGCTTGGTCCTGCTGTCAACTAAATATGTCAGGCTTTATTGACTCCTCATGGGAGGCCTTACCCTCTCTGAGGAATCGATAGGGGAAGGTGGGAGGAGGGGAGGGAGGTGAACTGTGGTTGGTATGAAAAAACCTACACTCACGGATTTCCAAAAGGCCTTTTCTTATATCCTTAGTTTTTGCTAACTAGTTCTCCAGCCCCTTGCTCTCCTCATCTGCTTACCCTCATCACCACTTAACCCTTTAACTGCAATAGTTCCTCTCTTCATTCATATCACTTGTGTGGTGTTATCCCCTCCAGTTATTTTTTACTTAGATTGCAAGATAATTGATTGTCATGGCTTTTTCATACACCCCTCATTTGGATAGCCTGTCCCCATCCTCNTCATTTCTCCACCCCTCATCCATCTCTGTTTGAATCCTGTCCCCTACTATTCATCCCTCTACTTTGATTTGTTGGTGCCACATCCATGGGCATCTGAGCAGCAATAATTGGACTCTGGGTTATATTTTAAGTTGAGGTCATGAATTTAAGAGGGGCACGTGGGGAGGAGTAGAGATGGATATGATTAAAATACACTAGATAAATAAATTTTTATAAAGGTATATACATTTATAAAGACATATAAAGTTTCAAAGAATAAATAAAAAGAAGAGGAGAGAGGGAACGAAGAAGGGAAGAGAAAAAATCCATATACAGTCAATCAAACTTCAAAAAGTTTAAGAAAGACAATAAAATGTAGAAAGCAACAAATAAGTATTACTTACATGGATCAGTGATGAAAACATCAGTTTTCACATAAAAATTGCAGAGACCAGAAGGAACTGGTACAAAGAATATAAGAAAATGTTTCCATATGCCACTTAAAGTGATAAGATACCTAATTGAAAAATGTGTCCATACTGTAATCCTTAGAACAGCTGTTGTAAAACAATATAAACTTACAAGATTTTGAAACATAATAGATAATGGCCAGTATTAGCATCCAGAGCATATTAAAATAACACAAAAATGTGGCAAGNACTGAACAGCAAGGGAATAGGAGGGGACAAAGCAAAACCCTGCAAACAGAACTATAATATAATAATGCTGAGATTAAAGTTGTGTTCAGAGCACCCCAACAGTGACATTGAAACCCTTATATATGTGTAATGATGAAAGCATAGTGACCTTCAGCAACACAGACTCGAAATCCTCAGCATAATATTTAAGACCTCAAGCTAAAAGTTATAAAAATAGTCACCACAAACAAATGGGATTCATAATACAAATGCAACATACAATGCAATTCAATTAGCATCTTTTGTAATATTAATGCACAAAGTAAATTGATGTCAACATTCAAGAAAAGTGTTCACGCAGGTGTGGTGACAAGCCTGTAATCTCAGCACATGGGAGGCTGAAACAGAAAGATCNNAAGTTGGAGTCTAGTCTGGGATGTCTTTGAAATAAGCCAAACAAAACATAAACACACCACCCCTCCAAATGTAAAATATATTGTTCAGAGAGGAACAAAATTGTCTCTATATAGAAAACTTAGTTGTGCATAAAGAACATTCACAAAGAAACTACAAGAAAACGTAAGCCAGCAGACTAAATGAGTTTAACAAATTATAGAAGATCAATTTATAAATGTCACGTTTATTTATAGATACTAGCAATGACCATTTGGGACTAAATAATTTTGCAATTGCCATTTAAATATGCAACCATAACTAACACAGTTGTAGGTCTGACAAAATATGTGCAAGGTCTACAAGCTGAAAACTCCAGCGCACAAGTGCATAGAGTGAAAAGGAACTTACAANTTGAAGAGAGACACTTTGTCCTTGGATTAGAAGGCTAAATAAAGATGTCTTAAATTTATAAAGTCAATGCATTTCTCCTCAAAATTACATCGATGTATTTTCTTGCTTCTTCTGTAAAAATGAATTTATTCTAAAGCTACCGTTGCCAAAGTAATTTAGGAAATAATCTACAAAGCTGGAGGACTCATTTTTCCTCAGACCAAGAATTATTGCAAAGGTGCATTGATCCAGACAGTGGACTACTGGCAAAAGACAAAGATGGACACACCAAGAAAAGGAGCAAAGAACTGAGAAATTGGCCCACACAGAGTCAATTGGAGACAAAGGCACAAAACTAATTCAATAGAGGAAGAAAAATACAATAAATGATCCTAAGGTAACTAGGCATCCAGAGAGAAAAAATAAAGAGCTAAAAACAATACTTATATTATCAACGAAGATAGGAATAAAACTCAGTCAAAATGGAACATTGAACAGAATATAAAGCTAACAATGGAGAACTTCCGAAAAAATGTGAGAAAAGAGTATGACACTCCGGTTAGGTGTGGATTTTTAAGACATGATACTCCACTGAAGAAAAGCCAATAAAGTTATCCTCAATAAGATTAAAAATTATTGGCTCTTTAACAGATATTGCTTTGATAATAAGGAGACAAGTTACAACTTGGGAGAAAAATGCTGGTTAACACATATAACAAATTGATTTGTACTAGAATATGTAAATGACTCAAAAAAATCAGTACAATTTACCAAGAGGCAGAAGATGTGAAGAGATACGTCAACAAACATGGCATGTGACAACACTTAGACACATGGAAGCACCATGCTGTTTGAGTCTTTCTAGGAAGTTATTTAAGCCATTACATTACAGTAAGAATGTACAATGACAAATCCTGGCAAGAATATGCAATAATGGTCCCANATCAAAGACTGGCATGTGGATTGTTCTCCTTTCAGAAACAGCTTAGCATTTTCTTAAAAATTATGCATTGGGACCCATTCCTAGGTATTTACTAAACAGAAATTAAGCCATATGTTCATACAAAATTTACATAAATACTTATAATATCTTTGTTCAAAATTATTCCAAACTAAAAGTTACACACATGTCACTCAAGAGCTCAGCAGTGTCAATATCATTTGACTACAGAATATTACTCAGTAGTAAAAATAAGAAAAATATTAAAGTATATGAAGACATAGATATGTTTCACATATATTGTGCTAGATGAAAGAAGCATGACTTGATTGTTCACTAAATAGAATTTAATTTATACGGCACTCTCAAAACACCAGATGGTTAGTGGTGTTACACTGTTTAGTGGTTTACAGGACCAGCATGGGTTGACTATGAAGAAGCTAGAGACAATACTGTTTGGAGTGGGGCATGGGGATACAATTGTTCTGGTTTATTTTTAAAATTCATATGTAAGGATGTTTGACTGCATATTTGTATATGCACCATGTGCATGCCTGGTGCCTGCAGAGCCCAGAAGGGGGCATCAGATCCCCTGAAACTACAGTTACAGATGTCTTTGAGCTGCCATTTTGGTGCTGGTAAGCAAATCCAGATCCTCTGCAAGAACAGCAAATACCTCTAACCACTGCATCTCTAATCCTAGTCTAACTGCTTTATATTTGTTTTTTGTGGTAGTTGCACAACTCCATGTGTTTATTGACTGAAGTATACCTTGATAGCCATAGAGTATATTAACTGTAAATTCTGCCTCAACAAAATTACCTACAACTTAAATAACTTGTTGTGCCATCTGAAGTACCCTCAAATTCCTTAAAAACTGAGTTAGAACAGAAAAAAAATATTATTGCCATATCCATCCTTACAGTGTTCAAAAGAAGAAAAGATTTTTAGACAGGAAATTGTATTCCATCATTCACCTATAAGCATCAGCATTCCAAGCAGTCCAGTGTTCTGTAAGTAGACATGTTTTAAGCGATCAGTCGGGTGAAAGAAACTCTTTGGTGCCTTCCAGATATTTGCCTTGCTTTATGAAGATTTGAACCAGACAGCCTCAAAAGATATTTTACCTATCATGTTTCTGTCAACCAATTTATTCTAGAAAGGACTGGACACACAAAAAGAGACATAAGGGAAATAAAACAAAAAGATTTTGGCCAAAGAAACGTACATTTCTTTATAATTAGCAATATAATTTTATTTGTATTTATTATTTTGGGCCAAATGGTTCCACATGATTGTGATTTGAAAGACCATTAAAAATAAAATATGATTGATGGCTGAATGAGATGGAAATGGGATAGGATAGCTTGGAAATAAATTTTATAAAGCAAGAGGCTGCTAAATTTCTCACAGAAGCTAACATGTTTGCTATGTATTTATTCAACTAGATTCTCTTTCAGAGGCTTTTTTTTTTCTAAAAGTGATGATGAGTAAATCTTGTTCATTCTTTTAGTAGAATATATTGTCATTTAAGAAAGACAATATATTCTATTAATATTTTTAAAAACTATGAGTGATGGTGCATGCCTTTAATCCCAACACCCAGGAAACAGAGGTAGGTGGATCTCTATGAGTTCAAGGCCAATCTGCTTTACATACTGAGTTCTGGGTCAGCCAGAGCTACACAGTGAGACCCTCTCTCATAATTTCTTAAAACATGTTTTTAGTTGAAATAGAATTCTATATCTTACCTCCTCCTTTTCCTCCCACCATTTCTTCCCTGGTATCCCCCCTAGAACCTGTCTCATGTTCCCCACTCTCAACTGATAGTCTTATTTTCTTTGATTATTATTGTAAAATACATCTGTGTATGTATGTGTGTGTGTGTGT
This sequence comes from Neotoma lepida, assembly GCA_001675575.1. Classification (NCBI taxonomy): domain Eukaryota; kingdom Metazoa; phylum Chordata; class Mammalia; order Rodentia; family Cricetidae; genus Neotoma; species Neotoma lepida. The sequence continues at coordinate 10,225 of LZPO01056564.1, forward strand.
GTGTGTGTGTGTGTGTGTGTGTGTGTATCTCCAACCTGCTGAGTCTGTTTTTGTTGGCA
>LZPO01056566.1:3075-20679 GCA_001675575.1 Neotoma lepida
ACAGAGTTCTCACTCCATAGGCCAGGCACCCAGGTTGATCTGAAATTCACTGTGTAGATTAAGCAGGCCTCAAATTCATTGCAAACCTGCCTCCATTTCCATGGTGCTTGGATTAGAGACATGAACCTTCATGCTCAGCTTCTACAGTTTCTTAAATTACTGTATTTCCTGCAGCCATCACAGCACAATCCACAGATAGCATTCTCAGTTTCCTGGGTTCTTCCTAAGCACCTTAGGGTCTAACTTCATGTTCTTGCTCTAGTCCTCCTCCTGGGAGGAAAGCCCTCCCTCTTGGCCTGACTGAATCACTCACCTCTGCCTGGGGAATGAAACTCTGACTGTATCATTGCACACACCTGCTCTTCTACTGTGATCTCATCCTTTACTCTGACTTCTGAACAATGGGAAGGAACTTGGGAACAAAGGCCATCATAGTCACCACTTGTTTAATACTCTCTAGTCCATGTTAAAGTCACAATGGCTCTTTTTACATAATAGGCTCTTATGAAACAGTTCTAGAAATATTAAACAAGTCAGTAGCCAGTACCCAGGGCTCTTTGACAAATTTAGGATTATATCCTAGGTGTTAAAGAAATTCTACATCTCAAAATATATAAAGCTTTTTAGTTCACTGAAAAATGCATGGTATGATTGAGAAACATGCTAATAAATTCATTCTGGGAGGCAGTGATGTTAGTAACAAACTGTGCACATTGTTAGATTGCTTCACAGTTGATTTTAGACTCTGACCTTTGTTTGGCATGTAGACTAAAACTCTCAAACCACTTTCTCAGACAGGGCTAAGAGATCACAAACCAGAACTTCAATGTACTAACCCACCCCAAAAGTACCAGCCTCAGAGTGTGGACTGCCATAGGGAAGGCCTGCAGAAGGATGGTCAGAAATGTCATCGACATGCAGCCAGGACTGTTAGAGCTAACAAAACTCTGAATAAAAAGAAATGCACTTACAACTTAACATTAAGAATAAAGAAATGCCCTAGAAGCAAGTTTGTCAAGACCTACAAGAAAGTAATAGCAGCTGTGATTGAGGGCTAGCACAGACCTGTCGGGAATCTGCCATTTTCTCAGGCTTGCAACTCATGCGTATAGACTGGTGGGCAGCCACATCGGACACATTCATTTGTTTTCACAACTTATTTGCCAGCCTGGAGGAGAGGATTTGGTACAGGACTTAGTAATAAACCATTTTGTCAGGATAGACATTGCTTGAATTAATTTAGACAGTGAGTATTTTTAACAGTGCAGGGCTCTCTAATGCAGGGATAAGAGACTGAAGTCAGCCTGACTATCCCGCAAGCCTGGCCGGGATGACAACTGAAAATGGAGTCACAGAGGAAATTAGATCTGCATGGGGAGCAGTCTCCAAATACTGCCTGTATTTCTCTCTGCTGGAAATGAAATGATCGCCCTGCTTGATAGTGAGATTTTGTCATTTTAGAATGGATTGATCATGGAGGCTCTGCAGGAAAGCTGCACCCCATTGTGCCCCTGGAAATGTAATAAAGGATCAATCTACATCCCACATTTTCAATCTCCGTGACTACTGTTCTGAGAGTCCCTAAAGGATCTCATTTCCTTTCCCAATTTTTACTATCTCACAAGAGCATTTTCTTCAAGAAACACTCTGTGGTCTGTTTAATTCAGCATTATCTTTGGTTGTTGTATATGTTTATATACAATAAAAGCACATACTGAACAATTAGCTTTCTAACATCAAAAACAATGATAGGCGAGCTTAAGAGGCAGTGAATAAGTTCAATCCCCAAGAGGTCACTCAGTGAACTACTCAGTGTATAACTAAATGAATCAACAGTCACCTAGTCATTATATTACTAAATAGGCAAAATTAAGAAGCACCACACAGACAAAGAAAATCATCAAATTGTTAAAACAAACAGCATTTATTTGATTCTTGCTGGATTATGCATCTCTTGAAGGAGTCAAGTAGTATAATTAATGTTTTTTCTTCTTTTCTTAGATTAACAAATGTGACCCACTTAGAGTACAGAGCAAACATATTACATTCACGTCTTGTATTATTGTTGTTGATTTTTAAAATCTTCTTAAGTATAAGAAATTCCCAGGGAAATTTTTCTGGTCCTTGGATGAATACAATAAGAGTTTCTTTATTATTGGCTATTTGCAAGCTTATCACACATAATTTCTATATACAATTTATTAAACATTTTATTGCCAGACATTTGGCTAGCTATTTTGTTGAATTATTTCAATTACTCAATCCTCATAACAATTCAAATAAGAGAAGTTTACTGACCTTGTTTTACAGAGAAAGACCTCAAGTAAATAAGTGAATTAGTAAAGCTAAGACCCTTGCAAGCAACCGTGACTTCTGTCATATTTCTACCAGGAAGGTGAGCTCATTCTGAAGATGATTTATAGGTGTCTCTCGAACTAATTTATCAGCTTATTACAATTCAACAAGTACTGATTATTTATGTTGGCATATCAAAATTGACTCCATGCACTGACTACATCCAACCCATGTCTTATAGTAGGATCAACGAACATTGCCAGATACATGAAAGACATCTGAAATTGTGCCATCCAGGGATATTGTGAAAGTAATGAAATTTTCTGTGACCCTTTACAATAATTGTTAATTTGCTTGCATTCTTGAATTTTTTTTCCTCTTGTTCTAACTAGTTCTCAGGCCAACCCATGACACCATTATATAAACACTTCAGTAACATTTCTTGGTCTATGATATTTTAACAACTATGTTTCGCTGGGTAAATTATCCTGAACATATATAAGAAATTCATTTACAAAGACCTATATGAGTTTGTTAAAAAATAAAAATTTGAGAATTGCTAACTTTCTGCTAGAAAGCAACTTCAAAGTCCCTTGAGAAATAGCTTTGTTCTCAAATGAAGAGCCCAGCTGTGACTCAGGATGTGGTGTTTCATAGGAGCCAGGGAGATGAGCCCTTACAGCAAAGGCATTGACTAAGCAAATGAGCAGTGGCTGACTGTGAATGTGATGTTGAGCCTCAGTGCAGCCCAGAGTCAATGAAGTACTGACTAAGAAACACATGTGACCAGAGGTGAGCTGGAAACACGCTGTAAATGATACTGGCCATATTTATTGTATCTGTTGTACATAGCTCCGCATTTGGTTCTCACCATGCCATTTTATACCCAAGAATATCTAGCAAGGTGTTCTCAAAGACACTTGACAGGACCTGTGAGTCATGTTGCTCAGAACATAACAGAGCTCTATGAGTCTGTTGAGCCTAAGAAAAAGAACAGTGAGAGCACATCATCAAGACCCAGATATTTGCAGAACATATCATTCTAAGTGACTCCAAGGAACAAATCAAAGCATAGGGAATAGCCAGTAACCATTGACTGAATGTGACAAACGTTGCCAGCTATCTGTTGTTCTATGGGGGTGGCACGGAGATCCTGTCTTTGGAATAAAGTCATAGGAATGCCAACCTCAGAAGGTCTGTGGTGACACCTGTTCTGCATACCTTCCTTCCCTCATGAGGAAGCAGAACCTGAGAGAGCTGTGTGTCATTAAGCTCAGATAGCTGTTGGTAGAGGAGCCAAGTCTCGTGGGCACTGGTGCTCCTGATCAAAACATTCCCAGGACAGCTTAGGGACAGTGACAAAACATTGAGTGCCCAGTGGCTCAGTGTCACAGGAGAGGCACGGTGTTGAAGACATTTGTTATTTCTTAGGATCCATGCTTTTAATTTAGAGATTTGCATCATTATATTTATGTTCTTTCAAAGTGGGTTTGGGAACTAGAAAGACAACCCAGTGGTTAGGTACACATATGACTCTCACAGAAGATTTGTGTTCAGTTCTCAGCACCACATGTTATCTTACAACTATCTGTAACTCCAGTTCCATGGGATCTGATACCCTCTTCTGACTTTTGGGGCACCAAGCATAAAAAGAATTTTGTTATTGCATGTAAATGTTACTTGTGATCTGTAAGTATTATATTGTTACTCAAATCATAGAATTAATAATGTTCTCTTGGAAGCAGCATCAATACCTTGGGGAAGTAAACATGTACATAGACTAGAGATGGTTCTAGAAGCCTCTAGAACTCAAATAGGAATGACATTTCTGGCTACAAAGAACATAAAGACAACAACTCTCAGTGATATTTATGTGATCTGATTTCAGAACAAGGTATTGATGTGAAAACTAGATTGCCATGGAGAAAGAAAGACACATTCTGCTCATCCTATGGTCTTAAAACTGTATAGTGATCCAAAGCAAATTCATCATCTAGCCTTCATTACATGGTAAAAATGCATTCTTGCTGTCAGCACACAAGCTTCAAACTGAAATTTTCCCTACTTGTGAATCCATGAATAATGACTTAGCTATAAGCTTAGAATTTTAGAAATGTGATTGCAGTCTGACTACAAATAACTGGAATTCTAGTAATACAATGTTGATGCTGATAATACAATGACTAATAAAGTTTATTATGTGAAATTCTTGTTCTAGGNCATGTGAGAAACATCTTAAACTCATTGTGCTCTAACTGGTGAGTTAGGCACTGTTCACATCATTAATTATTTTGTACCTAGCCCAAATTTTACAAAGTAAGAACTAGTTCTCAAACAGACTAAGAGCTAGCCAATGTGCAATAGCTAAGAAACAGTCAAACTATGATTCAAGCCCGAATCTTCTGGAGCAGAACGAGTGTGAAATGGGGCAGGGGATAAGAAGAGCAGTGGATAGAGAAGAGGGGGGGAGAAGCTGCTTTTGCAGAAAATAATTTTGTGTATGACTAAAGCTGTCTTTTGTTGTATTTGTTATTATACATGCATTGTATCAATCATTTGGAGGAAAATATTTCTTCTTGGATTATATCAAGGGAGTTATCAAAATTTCATTTTTTGTATGTAGGAGTAGAGATTAAACCAAGAGTTTCACCCATGAAAGGCAAATGCTTTACCACTGAGCTGTTTCCCACCCTTTTGATAAATAATATTTTATTTTGAAATAATTGACTGTTCTGGCTTCAATTCACTCAGTACCCCAGGCAAGCCTTGAATTTGCAATCCTCCTGCCTCAGCTGTCCTAGTAGTTGACAGCCCCCTGTGCCGTCAGCAAGCACTTTAAAACTCTTCATATCACCCTTTGGTACTCTGTTATAAAAACTGTCATGATTTATTTGATTTTGTTTCTGAAGGCTTTCCATATTATTCAGTAAGATTCCTTCCTTCTTTCTTTCCTTCCTCCCACCCTTCCTTCCTTCTTTTCTTCCTTCCTTTGTTTACTTTCTAAGGCAGGATTTTGCTGTATAGCCTAGATTGTTACTGTTACTCCAGATGCCACTATTTGCTGAGTGCTGGATTGCACCATATACCACCAGTACACCCCCTACTATGTCTACTGAGCAGTTGTACAGTCTAGGCACTGTATCCACTGCAATTAATATAGTAAAGAGGAAAAGACAAATCTGTTAAAGCCAGCAGAAGAGAAGACATCAACCAAATAAACAATGTATTATTAGAAACTGGGATGTGTGCAATGGGCACACTAGAAAACATGATGACATAATAGGATATGACAAGTATGAGAGTCCAGATGCTCTAAGATGCAGGCACCAAAACCCTACCTGGAAAAAAAGGAACAAAGGACACGAGGAGCTAGGAGAATTATCCTATCAGAATGTTGCTCCAGCCCCTACTCACAGAGTGAAATGGAAACTGACTTGGTAAGTCTCCTAGGGAATACCCAAGTAAGAGTCACACACCAGAGGAGAAGCCACCATATACTTTTATCAATTTCCACTATTGCTGGGAGCAGTCTTTGGCAAGTACAATTTCGGGAAGATACATGTGGTCCTAATGACTCTGCACTCTTCCTCAGTCAGAGAGCCTAGAGGCCCATCCTCCTGCAGGCCATATCATAAGGCCACACAGATGATCAAAGCACATTCCCTAAGGCATGTGTATAAAGGAAGAGATCCTCTCATGACGTGATCCAGATGAGGGGCATGTGGAAAGTCAAGTTTATGAGGTTTGAACTCTTTAAAATACCTTGAGAACTGCATGGATGTCCCATGATTCCACATGACAAGATAGTACAGCAAGAGATTTTAGGTTATGGATACAGCTAGGGATTTCTGGCTCTCAAGGAGCCAGAACCTGTCAGACATTAACCTCCAGGTCTCAGACTTAGCTCTTGTCTAGTTGTTAGCTTTCTACAAATCATTCAACTTGTTATTATCTAATCTATAAAGTTAGGACCATGATATATTTTACCTGACACACATTAGTGATCAATTGAACAAATATAAATTAGGGGATGATATTGCATTGATTCGATTAGCGTATCTTCTCTCTCCACTTGTTGTAATTTCAGTAGAATAGTGATAGGTTAATCACTAATAGAACTTTGTCCACCTCTGGGTATGACAGCTATTTTTGAAACACCAGAAATAGTCAGTTAATAGGAATCAAATCATCCATCTGGCTTTTGAGGCCCCTTGGTGTCTCATTCATCTCTGCAAATTCATTGCTCCTGCATCTTTGCAGGGAGCCTCATTAGGCTCAGTGCCAAGGCCAGTGCAGTTTGTAATTGATGTCTGACTAGCTTCAGAATGATCACCTTTAATGTAATACTGTGTATTTTCAAAATCACAATTCAGAACCAGAAAGAGTGAATTAAACAAATGAAAGTCAGAAAGCTTGATGATAAGTTTCCATGTGTGACTTACGTATACACAACACAATTTTGTAAGTTGGCTGGCAGATTTTACAATGTAAACAAGTTTAACTGAAGTAATTGTCATGTATGATGGATGATGGCTATCTTGACACCTTTAACTTTTGGCACAATGAGTGAATTATAGATCTGAATAACTAGGACACTTATGCTTTGAATCTCAGAGATAATGTCCCTTGTATTTGCATATAGTGATTGAATAGCTAACATCTGGTTGAACTGTGTTTGTAAGGAGTTGGTCACATCTGCATATTGAAGAGCTCTGACCCTAATGCTTAAACCTCACATGGATCAACACTCCACTGACCACCTTGATCACCTGTGTCCCTACCTCCTGCTTGACTGGTGTTAGTCTTGCTTTAGGTGAGACAACTCTAAATCATATTACTTCTGTGCTTAATACATGAGCACCCCTGTGGTGCTTCTTCAGTCTTTCACAATCTTGTCCATCTTTATCCCTCCAGTATCCCTTTTCACCAGAATGCATGCCCAGTGTCCCCAACCACACACATGACTTCCTCCCTGTACAAAACAGGCTCCTGCAGTTCTCTGTCTGCAAGTCCATTCCTACATTGTCCCTCCTGCCCAGCAGACTTAGACCATGCTGCAGAGTGAGGTGCAGCTGTCTTCCTTCAGAGTTGCCTTCTTTACTTGGTTTCCATTGCTCAGCCCTGGCTAAATGCTAGATCTTGTGTTCCATACTCAGACTTCTTAATTTCTTGAAAGAAAATCACATGCCAAAGCAATTCACCTTAAACATGAAATTCAATGAATTTTGAGTCATAGATCATCAAAATCTCATTTCCAACATTTTCATCAAATAAAGCCCTACATCCATGTACTATTCTTTTTTTCTCAATTGCTCCAAGTCTGATGCATATTTGCCTATTATAAATATTGGATATAAATGAAATCATATGTTGCATAATCTCTGGTGACTGGCTATCGACCCATGCTGTGCTGCAGTGACTGATGATTTGGAATATCTTTTTTGTTAGATTATTGGCTATTTGGAAACTGTCTAATAAGAATCCTGTCCAAATTTTAAAAACAGATTTTGACTTGTTGAACCATTAATTATTTATTAATATGTGGATGTATGACCTTATTAATATCTAATTTCAAATATCTTTACCCTTTCTTTGAGAATTTTCAATTTTTTATTGTGTTTGAAGTGCAAGTTTTATGGTGGGGGTGCTAGGCTCCATTCTCAGGATCTAAGGTCACAGGGCAGTTTGATTTTTTTTAGCAGTAGGAGTTTCACCTTGATCACCTGCATTGGACTGTGCAATTGCTATCTCGAACTCTTGGAGAAACCTTTGAAGAATAATCATTTGAAGGCTAAAAATGGATGGTTTGGTTACATAGTGAAACTGAGAGATTGCCCAAGAAGGTGGAAATTGAGGGGGACTAGAAGTGGGAGAGACAGAGTCAGTGAGGAGAGGTGAGTGTCCACAGATAGGGACTCCCATCTAAGATTGGGGAAGGAGTTACATTGTATCCTGATGGGCTGTGGGTATTTGGTAGGAGTGATTCAGGTCCAAACGGGAAGGATGACAGCAGTCTTGATAAATGGATAAAAGCAATAACTTACCATTATCCAGAGCTCCTCCACTGCATCAAAACGGTCTTCTTGTAGATGTATCAGGAACAAATAGAGCTGTTGTAGGGTGGGAGCCACTGGGAGAACTTGTGTGGAACATGCCTGTTTGGGTGTAGGGGGGCCTGGTCATTTTAAGGGAGGTGGGCCCACTTAATAAAACATTTAAAAAGACAGGGTAAAATCACAAGTATGAGGATAAGGAAGATAAGAGTGACCAAGGGGAGAAGCCAGAGTAGGAGGGAACCAAATGGCCATCCGTAAGAGGAGGCATGTCATTGACTTTTTGTTTAGTCTCTGTTTCTTTGAGCCCCATCTCAAACCATTTTGGATTTGTTGGCATGGAAGCAGTATCATTCCTGGAGGAGGGCACAAATCTTCTCCTTAGCAGTAGTCAGGTCTACTCCTCTTTAAATTCAGAGTACTGCAGCAGCCAATGAATCAACGGAGCCCTGAAGGGTGTTAAGCTGACCTGAAATTTGGTTAAGATTTTCTGAGAGATGATAATGCTAAGAAGCCTTTTGTATTGCTGCTTAGTTCGGAGACCTGAGAAAATACCTAAAATGGCAAGAAGAGGGGTGAATTAGATAGCCCATGGCTCATTAGTCCCCTTTTCAGAGGTTACCTGGACAACTCTAAGGGGTTTGGGATGCAGATCTTTCTTAAGTGATTCGAGATAACAAAAAAGCATGGTGTAGAAAGGGCAGCAGTTAGAATGTGTCAGAGGAGGCCACAATCAAACTTAAAAGATGCAAAGATCCAGAGTGTAAGACATCCGTGTGATGACAATATCATTGGAATCTGTTTTGTGAGTGACATTTGCTCAACCATGTTCATTGCTGCCCTATTCATAATAACCAGAAATTGGAACAGAATAGATGTCCATCAGCAGATGAATGGATAAAGAAAATGTAGTGCATTTACATGATGGAATAAAACTTAGCTATTAAGAAAAAAAACAAAAAATTATTAAATTCACAGGTAAATAGATGGAGTTAAAAAATTGTCATGAGTGAGGTAACCCAGACCCAAAAGTACAAATATTTTGTTTTCTCTTATATTTGGATGCTAGATTTTAAGATTTCAATATATGTGTTACAGTCTGAATAGCCACAGAGGTCAGGTATCTAGTGAGGAAGCATGGGTGAGGAGAGGATTTCCCAAGGAAGGAGAATATAGTTTTACAGAGAGATAAAGGAGAAATTAGAATAAGAGGATTAAATAGTAGGGTAGGGAGGGAGGGAAAAGTAACACTAAGAACCATTTGAAGGATGATATGGAAATCTACTACTGTAGAAGTATCTTAAAATATATACACATCTAAAAGAAATCTGAATGGAATCACTAAATAATGGGGGAGACAATGCCCCAACTAGACATCTTTTCCAATAAGTGAAACTTCCAATGCCAGGAATGGGTTACATCTAATTCAATTTTTGGCCAAAGAGGCCTAAGGGAAATGTCCAAACAACTCAAGCTATTGTGCTGATTAATAAATTAGAATGTTATCAGGAGTTGTTACAATGCTTTATTCTTTTAAGAGAACAATAGTGTTGGGTTTACCCATAGGCCTGTGGTCTATGTAGTCTCAGGTTCTTACCTACCCAAGCAGTACCAGCATTTGATTTTATCTCATGGAGTGGGTGTGGTAGTTTGAAAGAAAATGGCCCCCAAAAGGAAGGGCATTATTGGGAGATGTGGCCTTGTTGGAGGAAATATGTCACTGTGGAGGTGGGCTTTGAGGTCTTATATATGCTCAAGCTATGCTTGTTGTAGAATATTATTTTAGGATGTGCTACATTTGTTTATGCTGTGGAACATTTGTTTAATGATGCAAAGATGTGTTCCATTATTTTATGTTGCATTTGTTTAATTCTGTGAAGCTCTGTTACTTTGCCTGTCAAACACTGGATCAGTTTAATAAAGAGCTGAACAGCCAATAGCAAGGCAGGAGAAAGGTTAGGCAGGCCTGTCAGGCAGGAGGAGGAATCTGGTGAGAGAGAATGAGGAGCAAGAGGAAAAAAAAAGGAGAGAAGGACATCAGGGACCAGCCACCCAGCTCCACAGCAAGCCATGGAGTAAGAAGTAAAGAAAGATATACAGCAATAGAAAAAGGTAGAAGCCCAGAGGCAAAAGGTAGATGGGATAATTTAAGAAAAGCTGGCTAGAAACAAGCCAAGCTAAGGCTGGGAAATGATAAGAATAAGGCTCTGTGTGATTTATTTGGGAGCTGTGTGGTGGGCCCCCAAAGAGCCAAAAGAGTAAGAGTGAAAAAACAAGGGCACATGCCCAGTGAAATAGTTCACTTCCTGATGCCATTGGATTAAGGTGTAGAATTCTCTAGTACCATGTGCCTGCATACCATATTCCTAGTCACCATGCTCCCTGCCATTATGACATGGACTGAACCTCTGAACTATGAGCTGCCACCTCAGTTAAATGTTTCGCTATATTGTAAGTGTTGCCATGGTCATGGTGTCTCTTCTCAGCAATAGAAACCCTAACTACGATAATGGGTCTTAAATCCAATCAGAGAGTGGTTGGTTACTCCCACAACATTTGTGCCACTGCTGCACCAGCATATCTTTTAGGCCAGTCACCACTGTGGATCAAAGGGTTTGTAACTGGGTTGGTGGTTACCTTTCTTCTCTAGTAGCATTCAGAGTACACTTCCTCCATTGCAGATTTACTGGGTACATTAACCACACGTAAGGGTAGGGCACATGCCCAGCAATAAAAGGCTAACATAAAACAAACTCGATGGCATTTTTTTAGATTTTTTTTTTTTGTCTCACATTTCTTTGGGCATTTTTTATACTATTGGTCTTCTGCTTATTGGTCTTATGATTTCCTACTTTGTGGTTCTATTGTGTATGTGTATCTTGTGCTTTTTCTTTTTTCTTTTTAAATTTGTTTGTTTTCTAAAGAGAACAAAAGAATGTACAGAGTTAGATGGGTGGGGAGGTGGGAGGACCTGAGAGCAGATGGAGGACAGGAAACCTTGATCAGAATATATTGTATGAAAAAATTTCAATTAAAAAATTCTTTAAAAATCCTTGTAATATTTGTCTTTGTATACACATTTATTTATATATAAAACACATTTAAAAGCACAGAATAAGCTATTCTTCTCTAAAGGGAGGGCAACTGTCCAATAGGAAAAAAACATATTCTGGAGTAGGGATAATTAACTCTTAAGATTAATTTATATAGTCAAGCAATAGAGTATGTTGTAGACATGCTGTAGAACCACAATTGGGATAAAGATCAAGGGAATGCTCAGGACCATTAACCATTATCATTATTATATTTTTTATTTTAGTTTTATTATGAAGAAAATGAAGTTGGGTTAAGTTAAAAATTTTAGTTTATGTGAGCATTTACTTATAAATCAGTTTGTTACTAAGTACATGGTAAAAAATATAATCACATATGGACAGACTGTCTATATTTACATAATCATATATAAGATACATTTTAATAAACCAGGATTTTGAACATAATTGTTTTGGGGGATTATATTTTTATAATTTTCATTGTGAATGGGAAGCTTAACATAGAGATCTTTGGCAAATATTGTGAGAGCCAAAGTTTTGTTTCAAGTTTTAGTTACTGTGCCTAAGAGACTCATGAACAAAAAATGCCTCTAACCCGTAAGCCCCTTGCCCAAGGACAGACACTTCCTGAAATGCTGGAGACTGTTGTTTATAGGAGATAACAAGCCACGTTTTTGTTCCCCTAAACAAATATGTTTGACTCAACTGTACCAGCTGTGCTTGATCATATGTAGGCAGGAGGTACACAGGCAGCAAGTATGTTAGAATATATGTTTGCCCCTGATTGGACCTGATGGGGAATACAGGGCCTTCTGGATTTGCCTTTTTAAGCGTCTGCAAAATGTAACTCATGGCCATTTTCCGAGAACCTAGGAATGGACCTGGCCAGAGTCCATCATCCTGGCCAATATTTAATTAAATCTTGCTTCATACTTTGCTCAAAATCGTGGTAGTGTTCTTATTCTTACTCAGTGGGATTAACATTTACTAGAATCATCCAGTAAATTTCAGGCCATCCACCAAAATTCTAAAGCTAGATAGGCCTTCATTCTGGATCTCTAGAGCTGAGGGGCCACTTCAGGAAGTATGTGCCTTGAGATATTCCAAAACTCCAAGTCTGCCTTCCATTCAGGAACTATGAGAGTGAACTGCTCTGCTGAGAAAGGCAGCAAGAGTCTACCACCTGCAGAGGTCTCCTGGTGAGTCGTAGTCTGGTTCTGTTCTGTGGAACCCTGAGCTGGGATGTGGAAAGAGTTTGACAGGATCCCAATATTCTCCCATGTAGGAAAAATAGTGAGATATCACCCATCCACCTGGTTCTGGTTGGTTGGAAAGTTTTGTCTGTTTGCTTCATGCAAAAAGTTTTGTCTGTCTGTTTTGTGTTTGTGGATGGGTCTGTGTTTTCTGGTGTGTCCATAAGTTTTGTTGCAAACGTGGAGCTGAGACAGAAATGGGTCAGACTCAGTTGAATGTTTGGTGGCCACTGCATGTTTTGTTTCTGATTCCTCTTCTTTGAGTGTGTGAGATTTCTATGTTCTGTGTTTCTTGGTTATAATATTAAAGTTCTTTTATGCTGTTCTACATTATTAAAAAGCTTGCTCTGGAATAGGGTTATAATTCCCCTTTTGTCACACCTAGGCATGCTTTTAAAGTCTCTACATCCAGGGTCAGGGGAACCACCTGACTCTGTGACAGGGAGAACAGAGCAAAGTAGAACAGAAAAAAAATTAGGTGTGGTATATATGAGCATTCTGTACATCAAGATTTATGTTTATTTTATTGGGTCTGATTAAAAATCTGTAAAATTTGTGAAAAAAGTTAACTTAAAACTGATAACACAGAGTTGATAGTTAAAAATCTATGGATAGGTGATCTTTTTTTTTATTGAAAGATTTTCTTATTTTACATACCAACCACAGAACCCCCTCTCCTCCCTCCTCCTGACCCCAGCCTTGCCCCTCAACCCACCCCCCAATCCCACCTCCTCCAACACAAAGTCTCTCATGGAAAGTCCCCAGAGCCTGGTACTTTCACTTNCATGGAAAGTCCCCAGAGCCTGGTACTTTCACTTGAGGCAGGTCCAAGACCCTCCTCCCTGTGCCTAGGCTGTACCAGGTATCCCACCATAGGCATTGCACTCCAAAAAAAACAAAACAAAACAGCTCATGCACTAGGGATGGATCCAGATCCCATTGCCTGGGGGCCCCCTAAACAGTTCAAGCTAAACCACTGTCTCGAGTATCCAGGGGGCTCAGTCCAGCACCATGGAGGCTCCACTGCTATCGGTCCATAGTTCATGCGTTTCCACTAGTTTGGCAGGCCATCTCAGTACATTTTCCAGTCATGTTCTCCATGTCCCTTGCTCATACAATTTTTCCTGTCTCACAACAACTGGACTCCTGGGGCTCGGATTGGCACTGGTTGTGGATCTCTGCATCTGTTTCCATATGTCTCTGGGAGAGGGCTCCTGGGGGCTCCTCAGCTATTGGTTGACAGTTCATGCATGTTCACTAGTTTGGCTAGCCATCTCTGTATACCTTCCCATCATGATCCCGTTGTCCTGAGTGAGGTAACCCAGACCCAGAAGGACAAACATGGTATGTACTNACTCATAAGTGGATACTAGATGTAAAGCAAAGGATAACTAGACTGCAATCCACAGCTCCACGGAGGACCCTAGTAAGAATGCATAGACTGCCCAGTGAGGGAGAACTGGATGAATTCCACCTGGGCAGACTCGGGGTGAGGGGGAGGAATAGAGAGCAACAAGATGGAGGATGTGAGCATAGGGGAACGGGAAGTTCGAGTTGGAACAGGATCACAGTAAGAGAGCAAGGAAAGAGATACCATGATAAATGAAGACATCATGGGAATAGGGAGAAACAGAATGCTAGGGAGGTTCCCAGGAATATGCAAGGACGACCCCACCTTAAACTACGGGAAGTCATTGAGAAGGAACCTGTACTGACATACTCCAGTGAGTATTCACATGGATGAATACCCTATCTGTCAACACAAAGCCCTGATCCAGAGACTGATGGAGGCAGATGTGGAGATCCACAGCCAGGCACCAGGCCGAGCTCCAGGAGTCCAATTGATAGAAGAGAGAGAGGCTTCTGTGAGCAAAGGACAACTGGATGGGTAATCTTAAAGGAACCATATGGTGCCGGGAGCCAAAACCTGTATTGGCTATAATTAAGCTTTCTTAGCCCAGGTAATTTTCAGTCTTTGTTTCCTGAGTAACAGGTTTCTTGCTACGTGCCCTTAAGCAACGGCCTGGTACTTCCTTATCTTTTGTCAGTTAGGGACATCTGCTATCCTGACCTTCCTGAGAAAACATCTTGCAGTCAGGTTACCTAGCAACCTAATTGCCCTGACCCACGCCCTCAAGCACAAGCTCCCGCTATATAATCAATTGGTGAAAAAATAAACTTTGCAGCTTGATCAGAGTCCTGTCTTGCTTTCATTCTTCATGTCTCTTGTCCCTTTCATTCACAGTTCCCCCTTCTAGGGTCTCTGTTGAAGACCCTGCTGGCCGGGGCAAACATAGCATGCCATCATTTGGGGACATAAGCAACATGTAGCTTGCCAAGTGGCTAGTAGCCATCTTTGCTAGGGTTGGAGAGAGCAGATGTCATGTGACTTTATCATCATCTTCATTTAAAGGTGACCACACAGCATGGGTCAATCAAGGAGGTAACAACAGATATTTTGGATTACAATGAATTTTTATATTTATGATAATTTCTGTCCTGAAAACAAGATTTATGAAAGATAGGATTTAAAACAATGCTTGTTTAATAAGATATTAAAGCTATACTTCCATGCATTCATATGTAAGAATGTACCCTGGCTGGCAGCCAAACTTTGGAACATACAAGTTCCCTGGGGTGCTATTGGTTGTAAAGGCATGAGGGGTTCAAGGAGAACAGCCGAGACTTGCCAGTTTGTGGCTGGGCTGGAGTATCTAAAGTGAACACATTTGCAATGGGGACCTTAGCAGTTTTGGAGATGCAGATGCCATGTGACAGTCACCAGAAACACCAGCCACAATGAAATGAAGCTGGCTGGCACATAAAATGCAGGCTATATACACTGCTAAGGGTGGGGCCAGAGAGAGCCCAAAGCTTGTGAGTGAATCCTAGATATTGAGCATTGAATTGTTTGCATTTTAGGAGTTTGGTTTTGCCTTGTCTAGAATCCCTCTTGAAGTAAAAAATGTACTAATTTTTGATATTGCAGGAACACACAGTTGAGAGATTTTAAAGTTTTTAAGAGGAAATTTTGAAGTTTTACAGAAATTTTAAATTTAAAAAACTTTTTTTTTAAGGATCAGCTTTTAAAATATTTAAATTTATAAGGCTATGGAATATTTTACATTTATTAAATGCTTTGTATTATTGATATGTGATCTTAACAAATAAAAAAAACTAAAGAGTTAGGGCCACAGTATGAGCACCAAATACTAAACACTAGAAACCTGAATATTCCTATCTTATGATGCAAGACCTGTGCAGATAACCTAAGCAGTCTGGCAAAGAGCTTGGCACAATGGTTCTCAATCTATGGATCATGACCCTTTGGGAATCAAAAGGCCCTTTCATAGGGGTAACCTAGGATCATCTGCATGTCTGATGTTGCATTGAGATTCATAATAATGGTGAAATTGAAGTTGCGAAATATCAACTAGAATGATTTTGTGGTAGGGAGTTACCACAACACGGGGATTTATGTTGAAGAGTCTCAGCATTGGGAAGATTGAGAACCACTGTCTTAGAGATTGTTTCACCTTATCTAAGACCTATTTAGGCTTAAGAATATATGTCTAGGCCCCAGTCCCCAGCTCCTAACACTTGCCCTAACTCCTCACTCCTGTCCCAGCCCGCAGCTACTCATGAGGTTCTTAGAAGCACTACAGTTGGAGTGGGAGACAAAGATCCTCATGCCAGTTTGTACACAGGGCCCAGAAGAGAAAACATGGACCTGCCAGGCACCACAAGGTACAAGACAGATGGACTTCATTATGGTGAGCAAATATATGGTGAGGTATGAGAGAGAGGGGGAGGGTTCATGTTCTGTGGAGACATGCAGATCCGAAGAGGTAAAGACAGTGTGAAGTGGGCTGAGGTTGGTGGTCTACTTGCCACTCAAGGCCATGGTGACATCCAGGCCTAAGCTGCTGCCAAGGACCATGTCTGTGCCTGTGGCCCTGCTGCAACTGTGGTGGTCTGTGTTGATGTCTGTGGTTCTTCTTACCACCAAAGGCTGAGAGGATAGGGCTGCACAGAGTTGGACCCATCCTTCACTGGCTGCAACACTAAGGAGAACTGGTCCTACCTCCACTGGCTGCAGCACTTGAGAGAGTGGATCCTTGCACCTCTCCTGGGCAGCTTGACAGAGCTGGCTCTGGTGGCTGGGATGCAGGTGAACTGACCCTGAGAGCTTGAGAGTGGAAGAGCTGGTCCTACCTCCCTCATCTACCATGTGGTGGCATAGGCTAGGAAAATATACCCTCTACCTAGCCCCTTGCTACCTACAGTGTTTGAGAGAACTGACCCTGGCCCTCACCAGATGCAGTGCTAGGGAGAGCAGGCCCTGCACCTTGCCTAGGCCATACAATAAAGCTGACCCTAATGAGGGGGTGTGGGTGAGACAGCGCCAAGACACAAGCATAAGAGATCTGGCCCTGCCTCAATCTGCCATATGGTGGCATGGACAAAAAGGCCGCCACACATCCCTTGTGGCCTGTAGCAGGAGGGAGAGCTGTCCCTGAGGTCATGAAAGTAAGAGAGCTGGCCCTACCTATTACCAGCTGCAGTACTCTGCAGAGTGGCCCCTACACCTTGCCTTGGCAGCACAGTAGAGCTGGGCCTTGTGGTGTAAATGTGGGAGAGACAGCCCCTAGGACATGAGAGAAGGAAAACTGGCCCCACCCTTTGCTGCTTACTACACAGGGTGAGCTAGCCAGAGTGAAGTTGGAGAGCTTACCCTGGTGTTGATAAGGTAGAGCTGGTGAGCTGATCAACCCAGCAACCACACAGAACCAGAACCAGGGCTATGAGTTGGCCCATCCCAACTTCCACCTTATCTATGAACTGCTGGAAAATGTGAAGGGGCTGGCCCTGTACACTTAAAGTTGCAGAATCTCCATGACACAAAACAAAAACAGGATATCAAAAAGGAGCCCCAGTGAGAGCCCAGTA
>LZPO01056567.1:0-12751 GCA_001675575.1 Neotoma lepida
TCAGTTGATTCTGGGCTTGACTAATGCATTTCTTGTCTAGAGGAGCAACTGCTTCTTTTTAATATTGATTTCATATTCTCTCTGTCTCTGTCTGTCTATCTATCTATCTATCTATCTATCTATCTATCTATCTATCTATCTATCTATTTCTATCTTTCTCTTTCTCTCCCAGGGGCAAAAATGGCTAGGACATTTTATGGTTCTGTATTGAGTTTTCTGAGGAATTCCCGTCCTATTCTCCACAATTCTTAATAGATTATTTCACTAACTTGATAAACTATATATTCTCATTGTAGTTTAGAGTAGTCTGGGAATAAAATCTCAATTAGTTAGCCAGAGATTCTAGGTAGTGGCTGTCTGAGATTTTTATCCTTAAAGTGGTTATTCAAATACCAATCTGAGCAGGAGCCATCATACAAACACATAAAGGTATTTGATGGCCCAGAGGTAAATAAAGAAAGGAGGGGGAAAGATCATAGTATGGAAATGAGGCTGTCTTCAGTTTCCATTACCACAGACAGTAGATATGGTGGCAGGAGAGTGATCTTTGAAATAACTAGAAGTGTGCAGACAAAGATGTAATAGTGAGCGTTAGGGTGTTGAAATAATACAATAAACACTAAAAATGTATGGGTAACTATGTGAAATGTCAGATGATGGAATTAAAGGGATGACTACTCCAGTACAGTATATACAATACATATACTGCTGAGTCTACCTGCTTGTAACTACAGTCTCTGATGAAATGCTAAAATTTGAGAGGATTTGCATTATTTAAAGAAAAACACTTTAGTGTTTCTATTGTTTTAGACTGCTTCGGATTTAGATCCTTTGGGCTCTGCACAATTGAATCAAACAGTATTATGTGTTTTGACTCTCCGTGTGTATTGCCTTGATACAAATGTTGAAGTCAGAAAGAGGAAGCACTATTTGCAAGAACTCATCTTGCTTTTCACCCTCTACCAGTTGTATGCTATTGGCCCCAAATTCTAAGGGGGCATCTTAAAAACCACACACCTACCTAGAACCTAGTGAAATTTAAATTTACTGGACTTGATTCAAAAGGTTCCATAATATTAGATAAAATTGCAAAGTCGGGAAAACTTCAGGGAGTGAAAAGTTCTCATACACTACATTCTTAGAAAACACTAAATGAAGTGATGGGGTTAAAAAGAATGGCCTATGAGTGAAGGAAGGAAGGAAGGAAGGAAGGAAGGAAGGAAGGAAGGAAGGAAGGAAGGAAGGAAGGAAGGAAGGAAAGAAACTTGAACAAATGATGACTCAGGGTATTAGAGTAATAACCAGAAGATCAAGCCTTAAGATTACCAGGCTATATCAAGATATGTAAGAGGAATTTTTTTCAAGGAAGCTTTCAGTGAAAGGATTGAAGTAAGGAGCTAACCAGGAAAAGATGATGCTAGAAGTAGATGAGTCACTGTCCCTAGGGCAGCAAGGGAGCCAATTTGCAAAGGCCAGGATGTCTTCTGTCCCCTCTGACAACTATCTTTACTTGATGGAAGGATGAGGTGTAAAGCCCAGAGAAGAAGGCTGCAGATTGTATGAGGCTCCGAACCACACTGGACGAAAGCTCACACGGATTTCCAGTTTAGGTCCTACCAGTGTAATCTATAAGGAATTGTGGATAATGGGAGAAGATCAAGGGAGCTAGAAATGAGAGAATGCTGTCCTAATGTCCCCAAATATTTTTAAAATCAGATTCTAGAAGAGACAGCAGAATGAGATGTTTTCTTTTCTGGGGTGGGGTTACGTATGGGACTCTCCTTCTGGTATTGGCAAGTTGAACATCTTGTTAGGCAGAACATTTTCTCTGGCAAATTGGGTATCTTGTGAAGCAGAACATTTTCTATGGTCTGTGGGATAGAATGGTTAACACAGCAAATCTTGTCAGTCAAATTCTATTTCTTTGTGTGACTCAGAAGGAAAATAAATCCATGAAATGGCTTGGATTTTGTTGTTATATTATTGTTTTAACATCTGTCAACAGTGGGTGATATTCGTGTGGATGATGCAGAAGAAGGTATCAGAATACTCTTAGGAACAATTTTTCCCTTTAGCATCTTACTATGTAGTTCGAGTTGGCCTCTTACTAAGTTGCTCAGGCTGGTCTTTAACTCATGGGAAACCTCTTGCCTCAGCCTCATAGGGGCTGTGCTAACAGGCATGAGTTGACCTGTGCCTGGGAACATACTGACTTTTAAATGATGACACTTAAAGAATGACAGCTGGTGGCCACTCTCTGTAAGAACCCATTTATAACCACAGCCCTAGGCATTTATCTGGAGGTGACAAATACTTGGGGATGACATCTTATTCTCTGGCAAGTATCATCAAGACTGAGGCAAGAGGGAAAAAAGGTGGAAGAGTGAGAGGATGAGGGAGAGGGGACAGAGAAGGGAGAGGGAGTAGGTTGGGGGGACTGGGATGAGGGTGAAGGGGAGGAAAGGAAGACAGAAGGTGAAATGGGAGAAGTCAGGAGGAAGAGAAGGAAAAGGGAGGTGAGGAAGAGGAAGAACAAGAGGCGCTCTACCACTTACTGGCAACATGACCCTACCTTCTCTGTGTGATAATTAACTCATAATGCTGTAGTTAACTAAATGATGTTAAATACACAGTGTATATTTTAGGGCTCTGTCCAGTAATGGAATTAAATTTTCAGTGATACACACTGATGATTGCTGTTGATGTGGATAGGACAATGAGCCGGCAGTAACAAAGTGGATATAATGGGCATAGAGAGGTATGATTATAATCCTGTGCTAAAATCAATCAATTATAAAAACACAGGACGCAAACTTCCTCTTCTTATAAGTTCAGAATCAATCAGTCCATGATGGAACAGTAAGAGGAGGTTGACTTAAATATCCCGGTTTTGTTCCAAGCAAGGAGAATGCTTCCCCTTCCTTGTACTAGAAATATGTGATAGAGTAATTGTTTACATTGGGTAAACTATTTTGAGAATACCCAGGGTTGGTTTGTGGCAGAAGAGGTAACTACAATGTTAAAATGTCATATAACAAAGACAGAGAGGCAAANGGGTTGTCCATCCACCACGCACCATGTTAAGGAAGGGGAGTGGTCTGTGTACTGACATTGAAAGGTTTCTCGGAACTTTAGCTGTGAAAATAATAAGATTGACAGGGATGTGAATTAGTTAGGCTTGCCTAGTATGAGTGGAGCCCTGGGTTCAATCCTCATAACTAGGATGAAAAACAGAAAGCAAGGTCTGCCAGTGTAGAATGGGCTGCAGCTTATGCAGTAAAGAATAAGCAGTTTATGTTTGCTTAGAGACGCGTACAATGAAAACTTGGGAAGAAATGAGCACTGGAGTTTGCTTGTTGGGAATGAGATGTAGGCACAAGGAACATGAAGGCTGGGCNAGGGGAGCTGATTTTACTTCATTCCTGGCTTGACTTGGTTCTCTGGTAACTCTGAGACAGTTACATGTGAACAGTTAATTTTGGAGACAATACCAAAAATAAGGCAGTGAAGGAAGCTATGTCCCATCAGCAACCTTCTGCAGACAGCCAAATGTACCCAGTGTGGGGGATGACACGCGACTGGGGTTCCTAGCAGACACTCAAGCTGCTCACAGTCACAGTCGTGGGCATAGAGGAACCATCCCAGCATTTGTAGCGATGCTTTCTGACTCTTGAACCAAGCAAGGTAGTTAGTTCCAAAAAAAAAAAAAAAATGAAGTGAAGTTTATAAAGTCAAACAGAATAACCACTCGTCACACAGTGCGAGCAACACTGTCATCTAGAAAGGACTGAACCTATTTTTGCTGCCTTNTTACAAGAAGCCATGTAACGTATTAGGAGATAGCAACCATCAGTTAAAGTCAGAAGAACTTTCTAGTAATTAAATCTGCAGTCCTGTGAGGCCTTGATAATGATCTATTATTGGCTTCAGCCAGTGAATAGCACTCACTGGAGGATCTGTTTTAAACAAACATTTATTGGGTCTTAAGTACGAGGTAATAAACAGGGTAGTTAATCTCCAAAAGTGGCCGCCAGAAGATGAAGTAGCTTGTTATACAGCAATAAAAAAACTAAACAGCCCTTTACATGATTCTTTTCATTTAATTCTCTCACTATAACCTTCTTATAAAGTGGTTAGCATACAGTAGGACACTAAGGCATGGTGGAGTGGGTGGTTGTTTGTACCTTACCTCTCTCTACCAGCAGCCAATGTAGCACTCCTAGGGGGACTGGTAAGGAATGCAGAGTCCCAAGTCCCACAGATTTGGATAATCAGAATCTGCATTTCAACACTGATTTGGGATGCTTAGGAAAGGCCAGGAAGCAAGTTTTACAACGATTAGTGTGTTACTCAGCTTTTGGTTACTATGACAAACACCCAAGAGGAGCAACTTACATGGAAATAGCCTGGTTTCCTTTCTGCTGCTGTAATAAAATGTTGCCACTAAAAACTACTTAAAAAAAAAAAAAAAAAAAAAAAAAAACTACTTAAGTGAGGACAGGATTTATTTTTCTTACACTTCCAGGTCAGTTTGCCATTGAGATTAGTCAAGGCAGCAACCTAAAGCAGAAACAATGGAGGAATGCTTTTTGATGGCTCACTCACTTGCCTTCAGCATCATGTGTGGCTTCCTTCCTTTCTTTCTTTCTATTTATTTATTTATATTACATCCCAACCACAGTTTCCCCTCCCTCCTCCCCTCCCAGTTCCTCCTCCACCTCCCCCTCTGCCCCTCATATCCACTCCTCTATTTCTATTCAGAAGAGGGCAGGCCTCCCATGGATATCAACAAAACATGGCATATCAAGCTGTAGTAAGACTAAGCACCTCACCTTGTATTAATGCTGGGCAAGATAATCCAGTATGAGGAATAGGGTTCTGAAAGCCAGTAAAGGAGTTAGAGACAGCCCCTGCTCCCACTGTTAGGAGATCAAGCTATATGAAGCTATATGAAGATCAAGATTTCTTATACAGCCTAGGACCACATGCAAAAGCAATGGTGCCATCCACAGTGGGCTGGATCTCCATATCAATTAACAAGACAATTTCCCCGAGACATGGCCGTACATCAATCTGATCAAGGCAATCTCTCAATTGAGACTCCCTTCTCAGGTGACTGGAGGCTGTGTCAACTTCACAGTTAAAGCTAAGTAGGACAGGACACAAGGTTGATCTGGCCTCCTAGTTCTGGAAGCTTCAGTCCATGATGTCTGGATTTGTGATGAGGCAATACATCATAGTGAAACACACAGAAGATAAAACTGTAAGCTCCATGCCCAGGGAGCAGTAAGCAGAAAGAAACAGTCAAGGTACAGGGATCCCGCCCTCCCTGGTGGGATTGTTGCCTCCAGGGACCTATGGTCCTTACTAGGTCTCACCTCTTAAAGTTTCTGTGACTCCCAGTACTGCCAAACTTGGAACCAAGTCTTCAATAAATGACCCTTTAGAGGACATTTAAAAACTAAACCCTCAATTTTGATTCTACAATTGAGAAGTGTGATTTGTTTTATCCCTAGTGGGGGAAAAATGGCCCACATTTAACCAGCATTTAATCTTATCTGGATTGAATATTTCAATTCATAAAGCAATAATAAACTGAGTTATCATCAATAACCACAACATTTGTTGATGTCAGCGTCTTTTGAAATAGTATGTGAAATCCAAAATGCTTGTGTGATGGGAGAAGTTGGTTTAGAACTGAAAGGCTTCACTTCCTCACATTTGAGCATATTGTCCAGTGCTGTATGAACACAGTGCCTTGATGTCCTCGGTGACCTCTTAAGACTATAGTCACGCCATTGTCTNCAGCTCATTTTCTGATCCACTCAGATTGGNGAGGCACTCTGCTGTGAACTGAAACAATGGTACCTGAAAACATGAATAATACATCATACTAACAATGCTTTTGGAACCATTATGGTGCAGAATATTGTATCAATCCATAATTTGAAGATGAGACTAAATGGATCTTTCATCTAAAAGAACTCCTGTGATGTGTCAATTTATACCTGGTATTAATAAGAATATACTATCGCCTGAAATCCACATTAAAATATTTTATATAAGACGCACTTGCATTAATAGATATCTGTCATTTGTTACTAAATACAGCTGTTCAAAGAACCTCTTAAGTGCTTTAGAAATTTGTTTTTAAGACTTTGACATTGGATTGAACAAAGAGTATTAGGGGGCCAATCTTTCATGGTGAAAATGGACAGAATGGATGAAATACTGTATGTTGCTTACTTCATTTTTGCCAGGTCAAATTGAAATTCCCATCAACATTTGACACCTCTTACATGGCCACATAATGAATGAGTGAGAGCCTAAATATGGACATTAAATATTTCATTTTCACTAGACATTATTACCATTTACTGTGGTTCAACTTTGGAGACTTTCACATTTCTTTTCTGAACATTCTGGGCTTTCATTGTGAACCTTTCCTGTAAGAGGGGAGTAAAATAAGGTGGTTCACTCAATTATGAATCATTCTGGATTATAAATTCATGGATCATTAGCCATGAATTCAACAAGTACACAGTGATGTGTTTGCTCTGAAATTGCATCAGAGTGTGAAGTAGTACTTTAGGAAGATTAAATTAATAAAACGAATTGAGTAACTGTTCCATATCAGTGAAATATGGCCCCCTCACCTAAGGGTAAATAAATAAATCCACTGTTTACATTGTTCCCCTTTGACTTCATTTTCTCCATCATCTTCTTGCTGACACTAACTGTTCCTCCATTTGATGGAATCAATATTTTAAATATGAATCAAAATGCAAAGTAGGGGGGCTTAGGCACACATAAGTTTGCAGTAATTTTTTTCTAATGGCTTCTAGTCATTTATCTTCGTCTGAAAGGCTTTTGACTTGTAGAGAGGAACCAGCCTACTTCTTTTTACGAAAGTTGCATTTCAGCTTTGAGAAAGCTTTCCCAGTATTTAAACAAAAGAAGCTGAGAGCAAAGCGAGGGGGAAAACTTCAACCTTTAGAGTCGTTATTGCTGCTATTGCTGCTAGTTTGTTGAATGAATATGGAGTGGCTTCTAGGCTGCTTCGTATTACAATTGCCAGAACATTTTTCTCTCTGAAAGCGTTTTCATCATTTGATCTCTGCCATGCTTGCATTTTCTATCCTGGGAAGGATCTCTTGATCGGAACCATGCTATGTTGGACCAATCTTAACAAGTGGACTTGTCAAGAAATGGTTTTAAGTGCTGAAGCACAAACTAGATTAGATAGTGCATAATTAAGCAATTATATTTATTTGTTTTCTTGCTAATTAGCCTTCATTATTCCTATGCATGGTAATGTGTTTCCTAGAATGTACACAGAAAAATATGATTGTTTGGCCTATTCACCAAAGCGTAAAAGTTCTGAAATAATTCCAAACTTAAAACTCTCTGGAACCTGAGCTGCTACTTAGAGAAATGGGTCAAAATTCTTGATCAAAAGCAAAATTACTGTCTGCCATGTTTGCATTTCTCACCAGCAAATCCAAGTCATAATAGGACTCAATGCTTTTTCTCCCACTGAGCACTGGCCCAGAGATGTGGTGGCTTCAGCTGGGGAGGATTGTGACCTTCACCTGTAAAATATGTTGTCTGGATAAAACAGTTGGAGGTAGGAGCTAGGCAAGTAGAACGTTGGTACAGAACTTACCAGGCATGCCCTGAGCCCCAGAAGCAGGCCCTAGCACCACATGAAAATAGATGTGGTGGTGCATGCCTGCAATTCCAGCTCTCAGAGGGTGGAGGAAGAGTATCAGGAGGAGTTCCATGCTATCCTGAGCTACATGTCGAGGTTAGGAGCAAGCCTGGATTACAATGAGCCCTTGTCTCAAAATGCAAGTTTTGAAGGTAAAAGTATGTATTCATGAAAAAGAAAAATTAGAACCACGAAGTTAATTGCTACTCAACAAACTTGAATATCTCCAAGAAAAATAATATACCATCTTTCAATAGGCCAGAGATTCGTGTATTCTTATTTGACTAGTTACTTCCCATCTGAAATTATCTGTACCAACATTTACCTTACCTTCTCTCTTTTTCCCTTCAGTGGGCATGCATGCTGTCTTTAAATGTATTCCTGTTTTGTCATTCAGCAGGCAAACTCCTTGCTCTGTATCCCCCCTCTGCCCCTCCCCAGCCCTTCCCCTCCATCACTGACACATTCTGCCATTACTTCCAGGCCACACAATGTCACCATCTTCATGCTTTTCTTTGCACTCTCCCAGCTGATGTCCCACATCCTTCATCCCTCTGCATCTGAGCAGAACCACCAGATGACAACTTTAGGATCATAATGCGAATTAGTTATGTTCTCCCCATTTCCCGTTCTCATTAAATCATTGTCAGGACAGTGGATTCATGGGGTACCATTTCCTGTTCTCATTACAATTTTTGTCACAAGAATGAGGTATCAGAATTTCAGTGCTTAGAATAGCCTTTGAAAAATCATAGTTAGTGCTGCTGCTTTGACCTAGTTTTCTCTCTTCTGCCTTTCCCTGGGCTCTGCCCTCCCCACTTCTCTCTGCCTGCTTATGGCTTTGCCAATTAGCAGATGGCAATTTAAGAATCGAGAGTTTGGTAAAAGTCAAGAAATCACACAACAGGATTGTGTTAAAACTTCACCTTTTTCTCTCCAGGAGCAAAATTAATTGTTAGCCACACACTTTCCAGCAAGTTAGGCAGGCTCTAAGTCGTCCTTTCTTAGGTAAATGATGTATTTATCACCTATATTTTTATTTAAATGTTCTCAACAGCTTAAAGCACAAAACCAGAACTTGTTCTTGAACTAAAGCAAAGAAATCATTGTTCATACTTGGTGGGTTTTTTTTTTTATGATTCCAAATTTATGTTACTTGGGGGGTGCATATTGTTAGTATTCAAATAATCTGAATACATTAATTTATTTCCCCTCCCTGCTGATCCCAGCTGCCTTTATGGGGTTTGTTTTACAATTGATGGCTTTGTTCTTCCAAGACAGTTANATGTTCTGTTTGGGTTNAGGTGGAAGTCTCACAAACACCAAGTAATGATTTGTTAGCTAAATGCTCCTGAAGCTGTCTATCAGCCATCCTTGTGGCATAATAGTGGCTTCTCCTGCCTGCAGTCACTTCAGGGTGCTGTAATTAGAAGCAAACTTCCTCAGACACCAAAGAGGGACGGGTATCTCAGAAATGCTGCAAAATCATTGGCTTTCCCCTTTAGTAACAGGCAAAATTGCATTTATTTGTTTTGTTATTGCTCACCATGAACAAGATATGGAGAAAACGGTGATTATTTCATTGGTAATAGATCTAGGACCCTATTTGTGGGAAATGTCTCCAAATTCAGCACACTGACTTTAGTGGTCAGCATTGTTTTTNAAAACATATTCCCAGAATCTGGTTGGTATTTTTTTTTCTTTTGTATAATTTTCTGCTTTCTAATTTATATTGTCTTATATTTCTTTTCAAGTTTAATATTTTTCTTTTTTAATTTAGAGAGGGTCTCTGTAGCCAAGGTTGCCCCTAAATTTGCTATGTAGCCAGCAGCCCAAAATTACCTTAACCCCTTGATCTTCCTTGCCNCCAACTCCCAAGTCTCAATTCTGTCTCCCTGGGCTTCACAGCACCCCGTTGCTATATCTATATTAGAACCAAANACAGACCTAGGATTTAAGCCTAACNAGTTAATGTNTGCTTACTTAATGAAGTTTCTCATCTTTTCTTAGTAGATGAAAATATAGATAGGAAAATGCAGAAACATCCATGTCATATTCCCTTTAGTTTCATTTATACGTCATGCCATTATCATTTTTTTTTATAATGTCAAAATCAAGTGCACAGATAATCAAGGTTCTGAGTCCACCCATCATTACTTCGGATAACTACAGATCCGAAGTTCTTAGCATCTAGGGTTTGTTACTTCAGCATCCCAGTTATTTTGCTGCTATAGGACAAAGTAGTTAAGAATTAAGTCCAAAATTTAAATTATCCTTAATTTCTCTGTATNTGGACATTCAGTGCTGTGTACAGATACTATGTTTTATAAAGAAAAGTAATCTTGGAAAAGTATTCTGAGTATACATGCAGAAATGAGGTCACGAGATGTCACATGGCTTTCTGCTCCTGTGGGCGTTTTCTATANACTGNAAGTACAAACTTACACACAGGTCNTGTCTGTGGAAAATTCTTAGTAGTGGTTTTCTTTTAAAGCAGGGAAATGAGTGGGCTCCATTTTATTTCTTCCTATATGTTTTTCTACATTACTTACTGTGATGAAGCTTGTCTTTATTAANGACAAAAATATTTCTAAAAAGAATGAATTCTTTAGCTTTGTAAGGCACCTTCTTTCACAGCAAAATAAAACTGTGAAAGACACAGTTGCCTGCCTCCCCACTGCCATTCACTTCTAAGCCAGTTTTGTGACTACTGTTGACTAGCTAGACTAGCTCTCTAATAGATATAAAGAGAAGCAGTACATAAATCTCTTCCCTTTTCCTCAATGAAAAACTACTTCCTGCTTTTACTTCTCCATTCTGTACCATAGACTCATGAATGACTTGTCTCATGTTTTCCACTCAACACAGTTCTTCTCAGCCGAGTCCTGTCCATTCAGTATCCCTTCACATCCCCTGCATACATTCTCTGAAGCATCCTAGATAAGTAGGCTAATGCGAGTGAAGTTCCCAAGTCTTTCACTGGAGGCTTACTCTAGCCATCTATTTAAATAGATGAGTTCATAAGGAAAAATGCAGTGTTAATTTCAATTCGGAAGCAATTATGCAAGATTTAACCAATGCCTTTTAAATTAAAGATTTCCGTACTTATTCTGGCTAAAATAAAACTACGATTTTCATTTTTCAAAACTAAATACAGCCCGAGAGAGGACGGCGATAATATTTGCAGGCGGTTATATTAGAAACATATTTCTACTTTTGGAAATCAATATAATGTTAGAACACCCTAAATTTCCACTGGCATTCAAATAAGCTGCCTGAAATTACTAATATTATGGTAAGGGGATCTTTCTGGCGAAAGCATGTGCCCATAAGATTCTAAATTCAGTGTAGAAGGATGGTTTGGCAGGGCAGAGCTGTTGCTTAAGACATAATAACGAGGAAGGAAACCAGGAGAAAGATGCCGCCATTAAAATTTCCATCTAGTCCGTATGTTCACACTATTAAAATGGACTCAATATTTTCATCTGTTTTCCACACACAAACCCTGTGACTAACCACCTCAGCTCAGTTGAAATAACTCGAATCCTAACATTGAAATCGAATGCTCGTCATTTCCCTTTCAAATCTAGCTAGCTTCACAACTTCATCTTGAAAGCTGTTTAAGTCTTTCATAGTTTTTACATCTGATTTGAGAATTTGACATACTATTCAAATCTTAGGACTTGAAAGTTTCAGCTGGTGGAAAAAGATCGGAAGTCCTTGGAAATTCTTTCAAAAGTTCATTCTCTTTAATGTCCAAAGGTGAGGCTGACATCTGAAGAAAGAAATTAAAATAACAATAAGCCCATTTCTCTCATTTGGGCTCCAGGTGGGGCAAAGATGTCCCCAGAAAGTCCTCTCAAATGGAGATAGATACCTCTCAGGAAGACATTAGAATTTTCTCTTGTCTGGGGAAGGTTCGAAAGATTGCCACAGGAAAAGCAGACCAAAGGAAAGATTTTATAAAAAATAGCGNCTCTACCATTGGGATAAGAGCATAGGCTCCCAAGCCGGAAGCATCTGCTTCCAAATCCCGAGCCCAGCCATCTGATATGCAACTCCAACTCCGGTGTCAGAAGGTTGAATAGTTACTGCTTCAAAGAACCTTATGAATAAAGTGACTTAATCCATATGCAGGGTTTATCAGGGTGCCTGCCATACCAAAAAAAAAAAAAAAATGTAGCCATCATAATTACTGCCGTTATTACAAATAAAAAGAAGTCTTCATATCTGGCATGTTCAGAAGAGAGTTTTCACATTTGCATATGCAAATGGCAGAGTTATTGACAAGTGTGTTTAAATAATTCTTCCCATCTTATTTTAATTGGCTTTCTGTAAGACTTGAAATTCTAGACTTGGCTTCTGAAAGGCTCCGTTTTCCCAGGCCATGGCTAAGCTGTTGGTGCTGCTGTTTTCTAGTGAATTCATTGCTGCTTTCGGGATCTGAGCAGAGGAGAGTTGGGTCAGTATGCAGCAGTGCAAAATGACTAGTCTTTCCAATAAAATTACTAAAAAGGCCCCNTTCAGTCCTCATCTATGAATCCTGACTATGCTGTAGATGGTAGATATGGCCTCTCTCTTTTGTCTCCTGTTTGCCTCCTGCTGTGACAGAGAGAACTTGACTTGGAAAGTTTTGAAGATAAGGTAAATTCTAGGCCTGTCCTACTGTTACCAAAAAGCCTAAGCTAAGAGAGGAAGAGGATCCGAAAACTGGAGAGAAACCAACGAGACTCTTGAAAATTACTTCCGAGTGGAAATCTATCCATCCACCTTAATGTTGTTCTTGCCTGTGTTTGAGTGGTTATATTTTATTCTTATGTATTAAACACTTGCAGTGTCCATCTGAATGGTTCACTCACTATCTTCTATTTCCAGAGGCTCCATGGTTACTGTAAACATCCCACGCAGCTGAGGAGGAAATGGGGACCCTGAAGGACCAGAAGACANGCTCTGGGTTTTACCGCTCCTGTTTTGGCAGATGCTGAGGCAGATTGGCTCTGGCCCCTGACCTCTTCACCAACATTACTCAACACATTTTGT
>LZPO01056570.1:5291-20593 GCA_001675575.1 Neotoma lepida
AAAAAACAAACAAAAGCAGGCGTGGTAGAGAGTTCTTGAAATCTCAGATCTAGGGAGGCACAGAAAGGTGGATCCCTGGGGTTCACCGGCCTGACAGCGGAGGTGAATTGGAGAGCTCCAGATCAGTGAGCAAGCCTATCCATAAAACAAGGTGGATAGCATCTTAGGAAAGATATCCGAGCTGGGCCTCTGGCCTCCACAAGCACCTGTACGTATGAANGCAGATGCACAGTCATGCGTGTGCACACACTACTACAAATTCATGCACGCACATGCTTGTGCACTCATATATACACAGAGCAAGTGAGTGAGAGAGAGACAGAGACAGAGACAAAGAGAGCAAGAGCAAGGCCAATTATGTGATATTTTAAAGAAACCCACTGCCCAATTCTAGGTAACATGTTATAGACGGTGGTCATATGCTAAATCTACNATTTATGGGGAGCCAGTGACACACCACTAGCAGTACTAGAGAGGGAAAACTGGCTATGCAGAGGTGTGCAGGACACATCAAAACAAGGGGAACTGGAGACAGAGAAAGGAGCCATTACCGTAAGGCACTGGGTGCTGAAAGCTGACAGGGAAAACAGGAGGGCAGAGATGGATGGGAAAGAAATTAGAAAAGGACCATTAGTCCTTTCTCAAAGTTCTTATTTTAAGACTCAAATATTCCCTACTGTCTATCACATATATGAGTCATGAAGGCATTATTTTCATTAGGGGAGAAACGGATTGGGGAGGGTGGGGGGCTCTATTCCAAGTGGAAAGCCAAGGTATATTTTTAGCTACATTAAGCCAGCCTTCTGCTGCTCTGAGCACTGATGTAATTCCAACATAAAACATAATCTATAATATTCCAGGGGAACAAATCCAATTCTTGGTCATATAAATTTTCATATAAGTCCATCACAATTCATTCCCAAAACATCTCATTCTCTTTGAAAGCTGGAGCTGCAGCTAGTGATCAAAAAGAGGATTTTAAAATTACTCTGGAATTTCCAGAGATGCTAAATCTAACCTGCCTACGGTGCAGGACCAATCCCCCAAACTTTAAATCAGAGGTAAAGNATTTTATGTTTTAAAAGATATATTCCTCAAAGTTTATCATGGTATATTAAAGTCAAATGTGAGTTATTACTTACCAAATCCAGAGCTGATGTCTCCCTTTGATTACCCTAGGTAGGCAAGGATAAGTATCTTCCAGCCAACATATTTTTTTTTACCTTTTCATCTGCCTCTTGCTATTTACAATAGAGTGAAAAATAATGGCCAAGGAGTGACTTTGCTGGGGTGGACGAAGTGCAAATCCCTTCTGACTATGCTCTTAAATTGTATTCCAGGCTCCTAGCAAGTTCTACTGCATGAAGAAGAAGGGGGAAATGGCTTCTCCAAAGCTAGANAGATCCCAGAGGATAATCAGCGGCTGTTCAGCTAACGAACCTGAGCATTTACCCCAGTTTAGAATCCTGTGTGTATATTATTGTTCGGGCCTAACAGTTACATCTTTCCACCCTTGCTGGGGCTTTCCATATGACAGACAGCTACCTCACGGTCAGGATGTCTGTGAAACTGTAAAGGCAAGCAGAACATCTGTCAAAAGTACTATGATGCAGAAACATCCCTGTTGATTCTTCTGGTTTTATCCAATGTAAACAGTCATTATTAGTAATGCCATTCCTCCTAAGAACTGGGAGAACTAGCGGAATGGGGGTCACCCTTACAAAGTTGTACTTTCCTGCAGATGAAGCAGATGACTCCCCAGGACTCTAGATCCAAGGAGCATCTTCTATGTTCACAGTCCCAAATACCCTCCCTTCCAGTCTCTGGTATTATTTGGCTGTTAGGAAATTCCTGGTCTAGAATGTTTTCTTATTCTGTGAGAATGTTCTAACCCAAGGTTTCCAGTTAACTATAGAAAGTAGGGTAAGAAGGTTATGGTCTATACACATAAATGTCTTCAAATCCTGACACCACCATTTACTAAAAAAGAACACAGGACTGGTGAGTAAACCTTCTTCAGGTTCCTCAGTTACAAAAATGTGATATTTGNATCCTACCCCACTGGGTCACTGACAGGAATAAGCAGAAAATTCAAGAAGGTCCACTTGACTTATGTGTCTCTAGGAAGTTTCTTGGAGGATCTCCTTGGAAACACAGGACATCTAAGAAGTTTGGTTCTGAGCTACTCCTCAACTCACAAAATCAACCCCAACCCTCCTAACAATTAGAAACAAATCTTTCTTTGAAAACAAAAATTCCATGATTAAAAATGAAGAGAATATTATTAGGATTTGATTTCTGAGAATGGATGAATACATACACTGTCATACAAAGTTTAAAAAGCCATCATGTTAATAAATCTTCTGACTCTTAGAGCAGGCAACGTTTAGAATGAATTGCNTATGAATAAAGACAGGGTCTCTCAGGNCCAGGTGCAGATCGTGAGGTGATAGCAGGTAAGGAGGTCTGTATGGGACATACTGTAATCCCCTGATAAGAGTGGGGCAGAACTAGATAGAAAACCGTCACTTTAAATGTCCTGTGAGGCATCTAAGTACAAGGTAGAAGTTGAATTATGGGTACATTCTGGATTTGCCGCNTTTGGAAGTCATATTTATGTATGTATTTATTCACTTGTATGTTTGTTGGTTGGGTGGNTGGTTGGTTGGTTGGTTGGTTCTCTCACCATAAGGGAGTTTCCAGAAAGCAGTGGATAGTGACAACCAAAGATTGACTACTTGTTATCANGCATGGTCTTAGCAACATTCAGATAGTCTGTGCAAGGTTTGCAAACATCTTCCTAGAGGCTCATGGGAAAAGTCAGTAACTGGGTAGTTTTTAGTCTCAGAGGCAATAGGACTGCATTGTGTGTTGGAAATAAAGATGCGATGGCTACTCCAACAGTGTTGAGCACCTGCATGAAAATTTTCAAGTGGACAGTATTCTGGGCTTTCTCTTTTTTACTTTTTAAAATTCATTTTACATACCAACCACAGATCTCCCTCTTGTCTCTCCTCCCGCTCCCCTGCCACCTCCCTCCCCCTCATCCCCTCCTCCAACAGGGTAAGTTCTCCCATGGGGTAACAGCTAAGCCTGGTACATTCAGTTGAGGCAGGACCAAGCCCCTCCCCTCTGCATCAAGGGTGAGCAAGATGTCCGAACATAGGTAATGGGCTCCAGAAAGCCAGCTCATGCACCAGGGATAGATCCTGATCACACTGCTAGGGGCCCCTCAAACACACCCAGCTACACAACTGTCTCCCATATGCAGAGGGTCTAGTCCAGTTCCTGAGTTCCTATGAGCTTGGTTCAGCTGTCTCTAAAGATTTCCCCATCATGATCTTGACTCCCCTTGCTCATNTAATCCCTCTTCCCTCTCTTCGACTGGACTCTTGGAGCTCAGCCTGGTGCGTGGCTGTGGATCTCTGCATCTGCTTCCATCAGTTACCGGATGGAGGCTCTATGATGACAGTTAAGGTATTCATCAATCTGATTACCAGGGTAGACCAGTTCAGGCACCCTCACCACTATTGCTAGTGGTCTAATCTGGGATCATCCTTGTGGATTCCTGGGAATTTCCCTAGCACTACGTTTCTCCCTTACCCCATAATGTCTCCCTCTATTAAGATATCTCTTTCATTGCTCTCCCACTCTATTCCTCCCCCAGCTCAATCATCCTGTTCCCTCATGTTCTCATCCCCCATCCCCTCCCCTCTATTGTACCCCTTCATCCCCAGTTTACTCATGGAGATCTCTGTTTCCCCTTCCCAAGGTGATCCATGCATCCCTTTTAGGGTCCTCCTTGTTTCTTAGCTTCTCTGGAGCTGTGGGTTGTAGTCTGATTATCATTTGCTTTATATCTATATCCACTTATGAGTGAGTACATACCATGTTTGTCTTTCTGAGTCTGGGTTACCTCACTCAGGATGATATTTTCTAGTTCCATCCATTTGCCTGCAAATTTCATGATGTCATTGTTTTTTACAGCTGAGTAATACTTTATTGTGTATATGTACCACGGGATAACTCAGCCTTTAAAGGCTAGGCTCACAAACAAAAATATAAGAGTTCTGGGCTTTCTTATTGTTGTACATGGATAAGGCATGTGCCTTGGTTTAAGTTTAAATGGCTTCCTCTTTGTGGAAAAATCCAATTAAGACTTTCTTGGGGATTTGGGTATATATTTTTATATACATATATACATATAGTCAAAGTTCAGGCAACCATACATTTAAATCTTCTTGTTTCAAGTTCTAACACTTAGAACTTGAAAGACTATGTTGAAGAAGTAAGAGCACAAATTTCCTTAATTTTATGCTCTGACAAAGCCATGTTAGCAAANCAAAAGGAACCAGGAAAAAGAGGGTTCTTGAAACTGAAGTTTCACTAGCTTTAAGGTGAAGCTATTCCTTTTGGGGGTATAATAAAATAAGTTTCCCTGGAAACAGTTGATGGAATTCTCCATGCCAAAGCACAAGCAATTTTGCACCTAATCCAAAAGGCCCCAGCAGAAGATTTGCATATGCTAATTTTCCTTGGAGGAGACAGTTCTATCTTACGGAAGAAAGACAGAAACAAGCCTGGCACACCATATCTTAAGATAGTATACTATCCTTTCCAGTCACTTAGACAAAATACTCTGACAGAGGCAACTCAGGGGAGAAAGGGCTATTCTACTCACAACTCCAGGTTACAGTCCATAGCAGCAAATGCCTGGGGGAGCTGCTTACATCACATCCGTGATCAGGAATGGACAGAAACAGAAGCAAACNTGCCAGCATCCAGCTCTCCCTTATTCCAGGGTCCAGAACACNAAATGACACCACCCATATCAGGGTGGGTTTTCCCACACAGTCCCTCACAGCCATCCTGCAGGCTGACTTGACATAGACAATCTCCCCAGGTGATTCTAAATTCTGTTAAATTGATGAGTCAATGTAACCATCATAACCCTCTAGTCTTATCTAATGATGCAAGAGGTGTGATATGCTAGGCTCCACTATGCTGATTCCTCTTGGGNCCGTCACCTCAAGGTGACACCAGGTGTAGTTACTCCAGCAAAGCTGGANTATTCAGTGGGAGCTTGACTTCAGAATTCAGCTTTACCTTTTACTTCTATTTCAGTCTTTTGCATCTTATATGATTATCTAATTAACCCTTAGGAATTAAGTGCTACAAGTACAAGGAACCAAAGACAATTTAAAAAGAGGGATTTACCTCTCTTTAAAAATGCATTCCTATATGAACTAACCTGTAGGGGAGACTTANAAAGAATCACCCTAATTAGAGCTTAAGAGTAACGTGTTAAGCAACACTGTTTTTAGCATTTCCTTAAGTGTATTGGGCAGCACAGTTATCCCAGACAGACTCACTGTGAAGGACACAGTCTATGGCCAAATGGTATAGCAAAGGCTCTGAGAAGTCCTGTAGTTGGAAGAAAAAATAATNTCTCACTCTTGTGTTAACTCAGCATTTCCCAAACATATGCTAACCAAAGAACACTGTCTATTAATCTGGGCAAACGTATTTGAAACATTGGTTTCGGCATTTATTTAACATTTCCGAAGCATCATAGCTGATGCACTTGACTTGATATTATAAATTCTTTTAGACAGTTACACAAGACAGTTTTCAGAGAAAACCAAATGACCCAAACCCCATCTTTCCAACCACACTGCTTCCAATAAGAAACTGCACCAGCATGGCGCACCCATCTGCTTCAGCTCACAGAAGTAAGGACTGGGAATCTTTTCAACATGACATCCAAAAGAAGACTGTGAATCTGCCATGAGGAAGGAGTGACATGCTCCCTCTTATCTCTCCATCCCGTGGTGTGCCTCTGTCTCTTTCCTCTGTCTCACTCTTCCTCTACATATGTATTTGTGCTCTCATTATTTTCGCTCTTAGCTGCTTTCAATTTGGGAACTGAGAAAGCGCTTGCTTATTTGTTGAATCCGCTCCTGGCGGTGGAATGTAGTTCCAGATTTGGAGAGAGGGCATTGCATTATGCTGTGTATGAGATGAGTAACAGTTCAACCTGAAGCTATTTTCTGAGTGAAAATTCAAGCACCCCTGGGATGCTAACACTGGCTTTCCAACAAAGCTGTGCCCCAAAGTAAAAAAAAAAAAAAAGTTTCCAATTTAGATATTAGCAAATGCATTAAGTCAAAGGTTACATTTCATAAGTCAGCAGTTTCTCTGTCTAAAAAAAGAGACTCTTTTTCCCCAATGCAGAGAAGTGTTTGTGTCCTCCTTCACCATGGGGGGTACTGGGTTTCTTTACATTTCAGGATAAATTATTGCACAGGAGTCACAGATAGAAGTGGCAATAACATCTGCTCTGGGAATTGTGAGATATTTTGTTCTTTGTGGCTCCTGAAAACAGAGAACAATATCATAATGCATGTTCATAATAATTTCTTCTTCTAAGTCATAATTTCTAAGCCTCAGTTTCCTTTCCTGGAACATAGAGTATATTCAAACTTCAATTATATTGAAGAGGAGAGCCAGGTGTTGTAGTGNACACCTCTAATCACAGTGCTTGCAAGCTGAGGCAGGAGGATGACCATCTGGAGTCCAGTTTATATTACATGGTAATTTCTAGGACAGCCTTGGCTACATAACAAGATCCTGGCAGAGGCGGGAGGGAGAGGCGGAGAGCACAGTGGAAACATTCAGTGAATGGTTTTTGTCATTGTTTTTATAAACAGGGTCTCACTATGTAGCTTAGGCTGGCCTCAAACTCAAGATTCTCCTGCCTCCTGAGCCCTCACTCTCTCATGCTGGGATTATAGGCATGTACCCTCTGACCCTCTACAGACAGCCATTACTTAAATTAAAGGTCACTGAACAATTCAAGTGCCTACTTCTCTCTAAACTGTCAAGGTAAGGGAGCCTTTTAAATTGTTCAAATCTCGGTTTTGATTAGCTTTCTGGCTAATGTCGTTTTCTTTGGCATCGTGAATAACGGGCAGCCAAAACATGATCTACTCAGTCCTTGTCCTTTGAAGCTGTGGGCCATGAGTATGACCTGGAACCAAGTGAGCTCCCAAGAGAAAGAAAGCTGAAGAGTTGACTAGTAACAGCTCATTCATAATGAACATGCTTGTAGGTGAGAGCTGGTCCACCATTGCCCTAAATTAGCCAGAGATTTACCTTGTAGAAGGCTCTGCAGTCCCCATTGCTAAGAATTCTCAGATTTATGTTTAAATAACATCGAACTAAATTGGGTTAAAGTCATATTTGAGCAGGTTGGGAGGGGAGGCTCACTATAAATTACCCTATGAAATTATTGAGATGGAGGNGAAATTTCCAAAATGCAGTCTTCACTGGGGAAAACGGACTGACCAACGATTGCTGAGCGTCTGCTTCAATCTATATATTTTTTTAAAGTCCAAACTCAAAGGCGAGCTCTCTTCATTCCAACTGTACCCCGAACGCTCTCCCCCATAAAATGTGGTTTAAAGGCCAGCTGCAGTGTGGAGCCTTTTCTCGGAGCCCACAGTTTCAAACAAACGACTGGGCAGAAGCCAGAATCTATATGGGCTCACGAAGACTGTAAAACATTTGGTGCCTAGTGGGAAACGACGCCTGTGAGCTCCGCCAGACGTCTTCAGCTTTCTTGCACCTGTGCCAAGTGTTTCACAGTCCCCCCCACACACCCCTTTCCTTTGGAAGGTGGGGGTGGGGTGGGGGAGTAAAGCGAGCGTTCTGAGGGCATATGCCACAGGGACTGAAAACCCGTTCCTACCATCAGACACCGCTTTCCCATTCAGCCCTTTTCGTAGGTAAAATGAGGACCTTGGCCAAGCTTGAGACTGGAATGGAAGTATCTGAGCCTCCTTGACTCTCCTAACATCGGTCCATGGCTTCTCACAATCTTGCCCTCTCCATCACCTAGCTCCCCACACTCCACTGGAAAACTCCCCCTTCCAATAGACTCACCATCGTCCATCACTCACCTCGAACTGCTAATTACTTCAAGGAAATAATGTGCGCATTGACACAGTTTGCAACACGCAAATATATATATATATCTGTGGAAGAAAGTATATGTTTCTTAAAGGACGAACACCCAAAATGTTTTCGGATGAAAGTGTGAAATTGTCTAAACATAGATGACACGATACAGATCATGTGAAAGTCAATTTGAAACTACCCTGGAATCCTGCAAGGCTCTTTTCAAAAGAAGGGGAGTTTAGGGAAGAGTGGTCCATCTCCCGCTCTGCATGGCAGGTTCTAGCAAACTATCCAATGGTCCCACAATGGTGTTGTTATTCTTGTGGAATTTATCACTCGATTTGACAGTCCTATGAGACGAGGAATCTGGTTTTTCCAATTCACAGGTTAGGAAATTGAGGGTTAAAAATTTAAATATAGCCCAGTCATATTCTCCTCTGGCTTACTTTCTCTGATCGCTCTAACACTGTTAGGTCGGCCATATTGCTCACCAAAAGATGCCCCCTTTTGTTCTTAAAGCAGAAAACTCACAAGAGACTCACTCCTTTGGTTTAAAATGCACACCAGTGTTAAAATGTAAATGTCCTCTCACTGCAAAATATCCTGTTTCATTAGTGACTGCCTTTATCAGCAGTGAGGACATTGGATCCTTTCCTATGGGCATGCTTCAATCAATGCAAAGGTCCCATGCAGAGCTGGGCCACNGCCCTTGGCAGTAAGAACACAACAGGTACAGGTGGCAATGCATTGCCAAAGAAATCCCGTAAAATGAAAACCAAGGATTGGAAGTTGTTTCAGTCTGTAAAGTGCTTGCCACACAAACATGAGGACTTGAGTTCAATCCTCAGATAGATTAAAAAAAAAAAAAAAAAAAAAAAAGCCAGGCAGAGCGTTTCTAACCCCAGCACTGGAGAGGTAGACACAGGCAGATCCGTGGGGCTCAACGGCCACCCGGGGTAGCATACATAACAAGCTCTAAGTCAGTGAGAAACCCTATCTCAAAAACAAGGTGAAAGATGCCTAGAAAATGACACCTGAGGTTATCCTCGTGTCTCCACATACACATTTATACATGTGTATGCATGCTTACACACACACACACACACACACACACACACACACACACACACACATGGTTGGATCCTGTCACTTCAGTGCTTACTACTTTCAGTGGTCACCCTTTATGCATGTAATAAACTGAAAGCTCTCTACAAGGCCAGGAAAATCTGACCTTCTCACAGGTGTCAGCCTTGGTACTCATAGCTAGTCTCCACAGGAGAAGAAGGTCTTTCCCATAGCAGGCCACCGGCTTTTCTAATCTTGCCTATGGCTAGCCCCAACTCAGGTCTCAAGTGCAGCCCCTTNCTCTAAACCCTCAGTTTGAACCTGGAGCCTTTGCTCTACTTCTGTTCACTGTGTCCAATGCTTCTCTTCACCCTCTCACCTGGAGCTGAACCCGGAATTCCCTGGCACCAGCAGGGACATAAAATCTGCTGTGCACCACTGCATGACCCCCTCCAAAGGAGTTTAGTGACTGTTACATTTGGTGTGGATTTAGTTCGGGGGGGGGATGAATAGGGACAGTACAGCATGGTATATGTCAATCATCCATCATTATTCAGTGTGGCACACTGCTTCTGAAGGTTCAGTCAAGAATTTACCTCTACTTGACCAGACACAAATGTGATTCCAAAATTCTTGCCTCTTTGGATATTTAGATAGAGATGTGACATATATTTCTGGGGGGAGAGATTATATACATATTTATTAATTAACTACTTGGTACATGTTCTTACTCTGTAACAAAGCCTGGCTTATAGGTCATTCTTTATCCCAAGCTGACCTCCAACTCATGTTCTAGTCCTCCTGCCTCAGCTTGCTGAGTCCTCAGCCCTATACATATATTTACAGTATCTAGCCCTTTGAAGAGAGAAATTCAAGAATTGCTAACCAATTTCAATACTTTTCTTATCATTATTTTTATTATTTGAGAAACTTCTAGTGGCTAAAGAACTTGCTGTGTGCTAGACATTGTCCTAAGCAATTGATAGACAATGTTTGGTTCAGTCTTCACAAAGACTTCCTTAAAAGATAACTTCATCTTCTGTATGAGGAATTAGAATTGAGAGCTAAAATTCCTCAGGTACAAGATTCAAATCAGTTTCCTAAAAATCATTTATCATCAAGGACAAGTGAGATTCAGTTCCTTATTCCAACACTTGAAAACACAAAAGAAACTCCCTCTCCTTTACCTACCCCCTGTTTCCCTCTTTCTCTCTCTCCTTCCTTCCCTTCTTCTTCCCCCCACATACCCAAAATGCAAGTAGAACAATCAACCTTTCCTCACTGAGAACACCATAGGCATGAAGCTATAGGGCCACTGAAACTATCTATTGGGCACCTTGCCTCCATTCTCAGGAAGGGAATCTTTCTTAGGAGTCAAGCTTGCTCCCAAAAGACTCATGAACACAGCAAGCTTGTCACTATAAGAGTTTAAGCAAATGCCATGGACCCCACTCAGAAATATGATTTAGTAACTGGGGATGTTCCGACACCCAGGAGGCAGGTAACTAAGTTGCATGTTTTCTTCCCACTCTGTGACACCTTCAGTCATTCTAAGTAAAGACCTGCCTAGACGTAAAGTGTTGTTTTAGGATCTAAAGATCCTAGTTTTACAAAACCAACTCTGTCATAAAGGAACTCACTGGCTTCTAGCAAAAAAGGAGGCCACTATAAAAAAGATCTTGTATTACACTGGAGTATACTAAGTGGTGCTTAGATGATTGGGCAGATGAAGGGACACAGGGTTGGGGCAACATATATCTAGCTGAACAGCTCTTCCCCTTCTATTTCTGTCACTAGGTTGCTGCCTTAGATACCCTAGCCCCCATACAATTCAATTTAAGTTCATCTAAATGCATTCGACATACAGGACAAAGATATTCACTGAGTACTNTGCTATAGTGATGAGTAAGTGCCTACAAACTTTGTTCCAATAATAAGGCTAGCCCTGACCAATAAAAGAGGAGGAGGAGAGGAAGGAAGGGAGGGAGGGAAGGAGAGAAGGAGGGAGGGAGGAAGGAAGAAAAGAAGGAAGGAAGGAAGGAAGGAAGGAAGGAAGGACCCATGGGAGAAGGTGTTAGAGTTTTGGAAGAATTCTGGGATTCTTCCAGTTTCGACTTCTGAAATCTCATAATTTTTGTCCTCTAGAGTCCCAATTTCAAGTCTTTAAAGGAGATAATTAGCCTGTCTTCCTCATAAGGGGTATGTGTGTGTGATGAAACTGTTGTTTTCACTGTAAAGTTCTTACTATTGCTCCTTAAGCAACTCAGAAACAATCAGCTTTCCTCATGAGGCATCTACTATTTCTTATGACTTAAAGAGGGCAAGACCCTAAGTGCCTCCTCAGTGGGACACAGGAGGTTGGAAACTCAGGCATTCAATGCCTTCCTCCCAGAGCCTAGCCCCAGCTGTGACACGTTAGTCCCTTCTCAATTTCATGCATTTTCCTGGGTTGCAGGAACTCCTCCACTAACAGACAGAGGTGCATTAGTGGGAGATTTATGCTAATATCTCCACGATGGAAATCATAAGGCCCACTATATTCTCATTCGGTCCTAGAGATGCAGCCAGGGTCCATCCTTTAACATAATTTCCAGGAAGGAGTCTGTGGCTTAGGAAATGCTGATTGGCTGGCATTTACAGATTCCAGGAAGAAGGCTATCTTAAGTGTATCAGAGCCTAGAGCAGAAAATTCTTTTAATGCCCCTCCTCCCTCCACAAATCCCTAGCATAAGAGAAGAGCAGAAAATATCCACTGGCTAGAGAATTGCTGGCATTAAAGAAGAGCCCTTAGAAGACAATAGGACAGCCCTCCTGGAGGGAAGGGGGTGCTCAAATCCCAGCAACTGCTCCGAGGACAGCCCTGCCAGCATGTGCAATGGCCAACTGGTTCATCTTGCTAACTATAACGCTCGGCATATGGAGAGGGAGTGTTTATAGATATATACATACACCATACATTTTCACAGCAAGTACATATAGAGACCGTCCAACTGTATATTTTGCAGACATACAAATACGCACATATATTGTCCATATGTTCAAACAATTTTAAAACTATCTTATGAACAAATAAAGCTCTCCTTGCATGAAAAGTTGCTAGCGGATACCACTATGGACACTTAAGCATGTGTCTTCAGGGTGGACAGAAGTGGGCACAATTCCAGTCTTTCTCCAGCTTTATGACCTTGTCTTTTACAATGGGGATGATATTGGTATCTATAAGATGCCATCATGTGTGTAAAAGCACTTAGCACACCATCTAGTCCAAGGTGGATTTTCAGTAATTGTCAGGAGTATTGATGTCAGGCATCATCAAAAAAATATTCACAAAGGTGAAAATGGACCAAAGGATATCACACAGGACCCGCCTAGAACCTTCCCACACCGCTATGCCCCTCCTCTATGCCGCACTCCAGGAACAGGGTACCATTGTGCTTTCTTTCTGTTGGATCTTGAAGTTAGAAAAAGGATAATTCTCGTTTTGCTTTCCAGCTTCTAGGCCAGAGAGAGATTCATGAAAGGTACTCACTGAATATTGACTTTACAATCATGGGTAGACGGTCCAACCCATACAGATCCTTATGCAGGGTAGAGCACCAGGTCTTCTCAAGTTGGGGTGGTGGTGGAAGACATAAATTATCACAGGGAAAGACAATGTCTTGAACTAAATCACCCAAATAAAGTAAACAATCAAAAAAGGCATATCCTCTTCAGATAATTTGTGTCCACTTGATATACAGAAATGCACACACACCCGCTCAGGAATCTCTCAGGACAACAAGGCTATATGAGTATCCAATCAGCTTTGCCCTGCATAATGTCCTTACATAGGCTGGCTCCTGAATGTATCAACTAATGTTTTCAGGCTGTTCTTATAGTACAAATCCAAGTCCTTGAGAAAAGTCATGTGAAGATTTCGTCTGTTCTTGATACTTGCAACTCCCAGCCTCTGTAGACAGCTTCACTTAACTGGAGGGAATTTGAGATGTAGGCCTTTATCAGCTCTTTCCATAATAGGATATTTAGGGTTTTTTTCTACACTCTTAATATGTAAGTTCATGTAACATTTAAATGGTTATGTGTGAAACAAGTATACTAGGCATTTATAGATTTGGGGACATTGCCATGTTAGTTCAGAAATTGAATGATGGCTATATTAGAGTAATTTTATCATGACAAGTGGTCAAAGTATGTTTTCTAAGGAGAAATAAGGAATTTTTAGACGAAAAGTTGCTTCTTCCAATATGCAACTTTTAACTGAATTGCCTTTGGAATGCTTCCTGGAGCACCTTTTCAGAAGAATTAAAGCAAGAAGGAAATCTCAAATTCTATATTANAAAAGTATTGTCTTGATCTATGTTAGGTCAAGATATTGATGAAAAGTTGGCAAGACAACACTTTCAAACACAGTCATATCATATGCACTGGGTCTCTATTACCCTCACAAGCTACTTCTGCCTTTCTGTGCTCTCTGGTGACTTCAGTGTAACCAACACATGC
This sequence comes from Neotoma lepida, assembly GCA_001675575.1. Taxonomy (NCBI): domain Eukaryota; kingdom Metazoa; phylum Chordata; class Mammalia; order Rodentia; family Cricetidae; genus Neotoma; species Neotoma lepida. The sequence goes on from LZPO01056570.1 coordinate 18,816, forward strand.
AAAGCTTTGTCCTGAAAGATTTCCAGAGTTGCTTCTGAGCAACAGCCTCTGGCACATATATCCCAGCAAGTGCCAATAGAATTTGAGAAAGCACAGCTTCCAACATTGCTTACCCAGGAGGCCTCATCCTAAGTTCCACCAAAAAAAGTTTTTTAATTAAAAAAATATTAAGGACCACATTAAAACATGAAGAAGACAATGAATACATTTTTATATCCCATTTGCAATTTTGTTATTATTTTACTTAATTTTCTGAATTCAAATTTTTGTCCAAAGTGCAACTTTCTAACATATTTGAGTCTTGGAACAGGGACAGAAATATCTCTGGATGAAGTGTATTCTTGAATAGCAGACAACAAAAAGCTAATCCTAATTACTATGTTCAAAAATATTTTAGTGGCTTGATGTATAGGATAATGATGAATTGTCAGGAAACCCCATCTTCAAATGAGATTCCTCCATAAAAGGACCCAGAACCCAACATTTTTTCATCAGAACGTGGTTAAGTATATATCTTGCTTATAACATGACTCCCACAAAGTCACGCTAAGCCTTTACCATCCTACTGGAAATTTATTATCCAGTCATCTGCTATTATTAAAGGTGACTGTAGAGAGGGTGAGGTAAGAGGAACAATAAGTGCAAACCCTTGGTGTTGGAGTAGACAAGTGTCAGTTCTTGTACACTCCCCTTCCATAGCTGGATGGCAGGAGTCATCTTTGCTGGTCTATGTCAGCCCTGGTCTTACAAGAGAAGTTCTCAGTCATTTACTATCTATCTGTCTTTCACACTGCTCAACTAATTCATGAGACTTGAAGAAAGCTTTAGGCGTAGAGCATGCTGAGAATGAGCCAGTCAGTGCTAGATATTTCCTTGGTAACTATGCTCAGTTCAAGAATGGTCAATCAGATTGACACAAGCAGGCCAAAAAGAAGGACATGTACNTTAGGATAGGGATAAAGATACTCTCATTTTCATTTTGCGTGTGCAAAGAAGTGAGATGTCTTGGTTGCTATTGGTAGCCAACTCATAGCCAGGATTAAATTAGTGTTATGTCTATACTCATATTATTGGCAGAAAGGAAGATGAACTGCAAAGCCCCTAATATAAACTACTGTATCCGTCAAAAGCTAAAACTGCTCATCTCTTGACTTACATCAATTGAGATAACAAATCTCTTCATTGCTCAAGCCAGTTGAATACCAGCATTTACGATAAAAAAGAAAAACTACTGTATTAAGTGTTCATATTGATTTTAAGATGTATTTCAATTTGAAAACACTAAAANATATGTGGGGAGGTAGAGAGAAGTACTTATTAGAATTTGGGAAATAATCTATAATAAAAATGTGTTAGAATTGGCTTGGTTTATGATTTTGAAATTAGATAGTTCATTGAGGATTTATGGTCTATAATTAGAAGTTACTCCAGTTCATTGGCTACTGCTCCAAAGAAGGCAGCCTGAAAACTCTTAGATCACACTGACAATAATTGAGTAGGTAATTGAAAGAACAGAAGGCTATCTTTGTCTGGATATTCTCTTGCATTTGTAGAAACAGGGATACAATAAAACTTTATTCTGTACAAAATTGTTTACTATTAAGAAAATCTGAAATGAAATTCTTCTTAGACGCCATCATTTTTTTTCTTATACTTAAGGGTTATTTCCCTAAATCTAGAGTGAATAAATAACTCAATGAATTCTAGAACTTTCTATCACTACAATAGTATCTGTCTTAGCGCCTCTGCTCTGTGCATTGCATACATTTTTTTTTTTT
>LZPO01056571.1:1833-16290 GCA_001675575.1 Neotoma lepida
TTACTGATTCATAAACAGCCTAAGACATCTGTCACTAGAGGCAGGGTGCGACAAGTTTTATCTATGTTGATATGAGTACACGAGCGCACACACACACACACATATGTGAATATATGTATCTGGTGTGTATTGTGTGTGTATAGATGCATGTGTGGAGGGGGGTGCACATCGTGTGTATGCATGTAGAGGTCCAAAGACAACCATTTCCCATGCACTGTCCACATTTATTTTGATACAATCTCTTTCACTGCTCTGGAGCTTGACAAGTATACTAAGCTGGTTGACAATTAGCCCCAGGGATCCACCTGTCTCTGCCTCCTGTGTACTGGGATTATAAGCAAATGCCCCTTTACCATTTTTGTTTTACCGTTTCATCCTTTAAACATGAGTGTATTGATTGGAACTCATGTCCTCATGCTTTAAGACAAGCATATCACCAGATAAGCCATCTCCCCAGTTGATCAACAAGTATATTTTGGAGAGCCATAAACATTGAGACCATTACTCAATTTATCTATATCTACAATGGCATAGCAACAGCAACTCAGGGAATAGAGAAGTACAGCAAATAGATTCCAATGCCAGCAGAGAAAGGATGCTGACAACANTCAACTTCCTGGCTTTTCTTAAGGAAACAGAATTTGAAAAGAAAAGCAAAACATTTAATATGTAAAGAAGCTGTTCCTGGGAAACTGTGCCATAACCCTGGTGCTAATTCTACAGCCACATGCCACAAGGCATCATTGTCACAGTGAGCTGCTGCACGAGCGGCTTTCCTCCTTGTCCCAGCCTGACAGTTAAGGGCTGTCTCCTAATAAAGATGGAATAACATGAAGTCGTTTAAGCTGTNGAAGTGTGTTAGCTAGCAGAGACTCACCTAACTCACACAGATGTGTTTTGTCACCGTGTGACTAACACTCCGCAGAAATGAGAAATCAAGTGCTAAAAATCCAGGGTAGTAGAGTCCTTTGAATAGCTTCATATTTTGTTCTAGTCATTTTCATACCCCCTCCAAAAAAAATCTGTCATACATGTGATTATCTCACAAGCATAGAGAAAAAAGCAAAACGAGTTATCAGGGACTTCTCTCTCACAGCACATCCAGATCTATATATTATATGTTAGGAGGTGGGATGAAGCACAGCTGGTAGAATATTAGCCTAACACTGTATCCTAAGGCCCTGGGATCATTCCCAGCTCTGCATAGAACCAGACAATGGTGGCACATGTTTGTAATCCCAGCACTCATGAGGTAGAAGCAGGAGGATGAGAGGATTAAAGTCGCCCTCTACTACATAAAGAGTTCAAACTTAGCCTGGGCTACAGGAGACCCTGTCTCAAAAACAAAACAAAAAAAAGTCTAATCATAAATGGTATTAGGGAATGTGGTAGGTTTTTGACCTTCTGTAATATTAAATACTATTTTGTATTAAAAACTGTTAGTGTTCTGTGTGTTAGAGATTATCTATATATCTGAATGGTTATGTTTTTTTAACTTTTTATTTCAATTTATCATTAACATAAAATCCTTCAATAAATTATAGTAGTGACATTTTGATACAGGCATACACTGTAGTGTATCAAATCGTGATAAATCAGCCTATCCATCACTGAAAACATTTATCACCTTTCTAAGGCTACTGGAGAGAAGATTCTCCTCTAGGGCACATTTAGAAAACTTTAGATCATATATGTGCATCTGTAATTGGTTAATTTTATCACTAAATTAATCTTTCTCTTTGCTACTTTATTCAGATATGTCATAAGCAAGTAGCCACCATCATTATTTTTCTTATTTTTCCACAAATAGAAGTTTTATGTAGAAAGTCACTAAATTTGTCGCTCCCCACAAGAGGTGAATCACAGTCATCAAATGTACTTGTCTCAATACGTTCTTTAATTATTTCACACTGTGGACTTCCCGCACTCTCCATGCTACCAGAGGAGTCTTTAGAAACTGTAGGTGCCACTGAGTTGGAGAGCCAGCTCCAGATAACACCAAGCCCACTAGAGAAATTCATCCTCACAATTCTGTTTCTCTGAACCCCTCCTATTACTGCAATCTGTAANAGTCAGGGACATAATTNAGAAAAATGAATACATAAGGTAAAAGGGCATTTAATAGGTGAACTTTCATGTTATGTTCTGGGAAGTCCANCGATGACTGCCTTGCACTAGAGAGGCTTAGAATCGGTCTCAGCATTCCCAATCTGGCACTGAAGGCCTAAGAGATGTCTAGAGAGCTTCTGGTCTTCAGTCTATGTTGAAAACCCAAAGAATCTGGTTATAATATCAACAAAAGAATTATCAGCAACAGGAAGGATATCAGCAGCTAGCAAGAGTGAAGGCAAGTAGGCAAAAAGCTGGTGTTCTTTCTTCTTAGTCCTTGTATCTAGGCTGGCACCAGAAAGTGCTGACCACATATAATTTTCCATTTCAAATAATCTGATCAAAGAAGTCCCTCACAGGGGTATAGTGATTACATTTTAGTTGACTCCAGATCTAGTCAAGCTGACAANTAANATTAGCCCTCACAATTGATATGGCTCGTAATCCAGAAGTTTGTTTATGTCTGTATGTATTTATTGTATAGGATCTCACTGTGTAGTCCAGAATGGCCTAGAACTCATGCTTGCCTTTCCCTATAGCCTCCCAAGTGCTGGGATTATAGGCATGTGCCACCACACCTGGTTCAGTCCCAGTTTTCTATTCTTAGCCCTCTCCCTATTTGCAAAGGGGATATGAATTTTAACCTGCATACATTTCTATACAATGGTTGCTAATATGTTCTTAACAATTACACACATACATATTTATCCATCAATATAAAATTATATGTGTATGTGTGTGTGTGTGTGTGTATGTATAGTATATTCTTAAAAGAAATTAGTTTAACTACATGCAAAATAAGCTGAAAGCTCGAGCTAGGCCTGGTGACCTGAAAAACTTAGTGAAACTTTGTATCAAAACACAAAACACTAAAAGACCTGGGACTACAGCTAAGTGATGGAACATTTGCCTAGTATGAGTGAAATGAGAGAGGCATGGGGATCAATATTCAGTATTAAAAACAAGAAAAGATAAAGTGGGGACCTAGGTTCTATGCACTGGAAGCTTGACAGTGACCAAAGTACCACTTGATCAATACATCATGGTGTCCAGTAGAGAAAGATACAGTGCTGTTCTCTCCCCAAGGACTCAAACTCCACAGAAGGACAAGCAACCCAGCTGTCCTGCTTCCAGCCAGCTCTAGGTTGTGTGACTCAGGGTAACTTGTCTCTCCTTTGTTCATCTATATTTTCTAGTTTTTCTCTTCCGAGCAAGAATCACCACCTAATTTCCAATTAGGTCCAGCAATGTTTAGCATTATCCAGGATGCTCTGTGAGTTCCCTGTTCTGGATCCAGTACACATTCTGAGTCNTCAGCTTTGGGCTCAGAGAACTTGGCAGAGCACCACATCATTTGGGGCTAATTTGAGATTTGTCTGGTACTTGTTACCATCTGTTAAAATAATCTAAACAATATAGGATTAGAAGCTGGATGAGAATCACTGAAGGGTGGCTTGAAGCAATGGGAAAAACAAGTCAAGAATTTATAGACACTGTTGAATAAGAATATGTCTTATTCAACAGACATATTTGACTCATTTGTATTTTAAAATGTTGGCTTCTCTCTTCCTCTAAATTCTTTCACACAAAGATACATGTTCTCTNTGAATATCATNTAGGTAAAAATGTGTTCCTCCTGTTAGAAATGTGAACATGTAAGGCAATATGATGAGACTCTACCAAGACAGAGGAAGTAGGATGTCAACCTGACAAACAGCCCATAGTTTAAACAAACAAACAAAAAATCACTAGCCTTAGGCAGCGTAAAAAAACCATGTCATAATCTTCAAAACTGTCCAAACATGAATTGTCAAATGAGAGAAAATTCTCAAGATTTCTGTCTACAGTTCCATAATGTAATAATACTGTTATTACATTATGGAACTGTCTACTGCTGTATAACAAAGCACCCCAAAACAGAATGACTTAAAACAATATTTTGTTATCTTACTGTTTCTTACATTCAGGAGACCCAGAGCAGCTAAACTGAGTGGAATGTTCCAGGAAGTCTTATGAGGTTATGAAAAAGACGTTAGATTCAGTCCACAAAAGGACTGAAGAGTCCACAGGCACTGTGACTCACTCCTGAACTGTGCAGAAGGGCTTCATGCCTCAGGGGGCTTCAGAATCCCAAACACATGGGCTGCTGGCTGATGAGTCATCATGAGTGACTGACCAGGAAGAAACCACATTCCTTCTCCGACCAGGTCTCACAAAGACATATCGTCACCGTGTCACATTCCATTTGGTAGAAGTGAGTCCTGTAGGGTCCAGTCCACACACAAGTGAAGAGAAATTAGAACCCATAGTTAGGGGGAAGACAATCAAAGAATGTGCACATCCCTTACATCTGATAGAGAATTATGTAAAAAAAAAAAATTCTCTCTTTTTTTAATTCAAGAGAATAAAGATTTGTTCCAGAAGTCTAAGCAACTCAAGTGTATTAAAAGAAACACTGGGACTGGAATTGTAGCACAGTTGGGAGAGCGCTTGTCTCGCATGTACAACATCCTCGGAAGGGTTCCCAGCAAAANATAAAATGCTTGTGGTGGTGCATGCCTGGAATCCCAGGGTCTGGNAGGTAGAGGCAGGAGAATCAGAAATTCAAGGTCATCCTCAGTGTCTTAGTTTGATTTCCCATTGCTGTGATAAAATTTCCTGACAAAATCATCTTGGAGGATTGATTTATTTCAGTTCATAGTTCCAGGTCATGGCAGGGAAGTCACAGCTGCAGGATCCTGGGACCAATGGTCACACTGGGTCTGTAGTTAAGAAGCAGAAAGATCAATGGGTTTAGCTTCCTCTCTCTCTCCTTTTCTCTCAGTGCAAAATTCAGGCCAAGGAATGGTGCCACCCGTAGTGGTAGGGTCTTGTTACCGCAAAGTAATCAAGATAATCCACCACAAGCTTCCCTAAAGGCCCATTTCTCAGGTCATTCTAGATTCTGTCCAGTTGGCAATTAACACTAAACACCGCAACAGGCTATGTAGTCAGTCCATGCTGGGATAGATGAGAGTCTAGCTCAACATTGAAAGTAAAATAAAATATTAATAAAATAATTATAAATAATATATAATATAAATATAATATAATAAATTAAAATAATATAAATAATATGAGAGTTTAGGAAGGTAAATGAACTTTAAACTATTTCAGAAAGCACTGAAACCAAGAGAGTCATAATGCCAAACCTTGGTCACAATGACTTATATTATCCCCATTGTAGGCTTTCTATGAAAGCCCACATCTGCCGTCCAGGGTTTCCACACTTTACAGACAGCTCAGCAAGGACTGAGGGTAGTGCCGAAAATGAGAATATGCAAAGACCCATAAGAAAACAGTGGCTAAGTTCAAAGGCAAACCAGAACTCATTATGTTGCTGCTATTCTCCTTTCCTCTCTGTCATTGTTTTAGACAGCTGAGAGACTACAAATACAATAATATAAATTGACACCTCATGCAAAGCAGGCTTGTAGAGTCCATGACACAAGCTCTTGAAAGAAAAGCCAGACAATAGACTAAAAAAATATGCTTTCAATCTGCATAGTAACCGATTCTTCAACACAGTTTATTCTCTTTAGCCACCTACACACAGACACATGATTGCTGCCAGTGGGTTGCTTTTGTGTACAAAGGGTGGCAGTGGAAGATAGTTGTCTTTGGGAACACTTACTGCCGAATGAGGATGAATAGTTAAGTGGAATAGAAAGCAGTTCAGCACATTGAGTTTTAAGAACTTATGAAATCATCACTACAATAAAAGAAATTAAAGAACAGAGTCATTCTGTAATAGCAGGNACTATTATAGGAAGAAAAGAACTATGTGCATGGAATTCAGGATCCCCAAAGACANTAAGTATACACAAGCTTCCCCAAAAAAGACAAACCAATATTGAGCCCTATGCTGATAGATTTAACACAACCTAGAATTACCTGGGAAGAGAGTCTTAATGAGGAATTAGCTATGACTGATTAGATTAGCATATGGGAATGCCTATGGAGTATTGCCTTGGTTGTGAATTGATATAAGAAAACCTAGCCTTTTATGGGTGGCACCACTCCCTAGGNGGGGGTTCTGAACAGCTTAANGATAAAGACAGCTAGTTGAGCAAAATTAACAAGCAGGGAGCATGGATGCAACCATTTCTCTCTGTCCTTGACTATGAATATGATGTGACTAGCTGCTTGTGTACCTTCCTTGGCTTCTTCTTCTCAATGATNAACTGTAATCTAGAATTATAAGCGAAATAAACACTTTCCTCTTTTAAATAGCTTTTGGTCAGGATATTTTATGTTAGCAACTGAAATAAAACTAAGACAGGCTCTGTTGTCAATGAAGAGGACTTATGAAAATTAGAAAAAAGTGTATTATATAATATAAAAAATCAGTTTCTGCAGGGGAATTTAACATAATACGCAAAGCTACACTGCATTTGAGGAATCTAAATATAACTTGCAAGATAGGATTTTACCAGGTCAGAATTTGGGGGAGGAGTCATGTTATGACATTACAGACTCATTCAGCTGTAGCTCAGCCCTCCTGAGGTGACAAGAGACCTTGGTAAAAATTACTGCAGACATAAGAAATGTTACTGACAGAGATATGTAATATGTTTTAAGTACATGGACATAGCAGCAATGGTCTAGATAATTTTATGGCAAATTCTTTTGACTGTAATCTGCATGATGGCCAAACGACCATGCACAAGAATCAAAACTGTCACCAGCAGAGTCACATATCAACTGTGCATATGTCCTTTAGGACCCAGGGTCATGGCATTACCTTAGTCTGCTCATTTAGGAGACTCTGAGTCATATTTCATTTACAGTAACAGCATTTATCAAAATACCATGCATACTGTAAATAGCTATGCCTATTCTCCTAAAACATCAGTTACTGCTCATGTTCTTTTTCAGACTCTCCAAAATTCTATGATTTTTATTTACTCGAAAATGCTTAATGTGTACTTGAAAATAAATCAATGAAACTGACTTTTTCTTTTCTATATAGCAAGAAAAATTAGTAGGCTTATACTATGTGTTTCCAGTTAGCATAGTAATAAAATAAATCGTGCTTTTCAATATATATAAAATACATGTCTATTAGGAATATCCAAATGGTTCACCTTTATGACTTAAATTTGAATTTTTCTTTGCATGTACATTAAGGAGGATAACTCTGGCTGGGCGGTGGTGGTGCACGCCTTTAATCCCAGTACTCGGGAGGCAGAGACAGGTGGATCTCTGTGAGTTCAAGGCCAGCCTGGTCTACAGAGCAAGATCCAGGACAAGCACCAAAACTACACNGAGAAACCCTGTCTCGAAAAACCAAAAAAAAAAAGGAGGATAACTCCAACATTCCAATATTCAGAGAAATTTTCAGTTAAATCTCTTCTGTGAATTTAAAGAGCACGATGGAGGGCTAGGGATGTGGCTCANTGATAGAGCATTTGCTTGGCATGCACAAGCACTAGGTCTTATCTCTAGCTCTGCAAATAGATAAACCACACAAGGACACAACTCTTCTTGTGCAATGAAATTCATGCTCTGTGCTATATACTTTCAACTAAAACTTAATCTAGCCAGTGTATATGCTGATACCTTCAACCTGGGATAGAGACATAATTTAGGACAGAAAATGCATGGTAACCTTAGGAGCCTCCCAGAGAATTGGNGTAGAATCGCCCTTAGAGAGAGTAAGATCACAGCGGGCAAGGTGTCCACAATGGGGAGAAGTTAGCAGAGGAGATGAGACAGGGCTTAGGAAGCCATCAATTTGNACAGTAAATGAAAGCCACTGGTTCATATAGTTAGGCACATCTTCAGACTAGATAGAGATGGGGATGGATGTGGGCATGATATGCTACTCAAAGGCTAAAATCCCCAAAACTTTTCTCCATTTCTTCAATATAGTTATCCCTGAGAAAATATTTGAAAAAATTGTGTGTATATGGGCATGATGTGTTCTAAGGGCCAACATACACATGTCATAGCATATGTGTGGAGGTAAGAGGCTAACAATAACCTCAGCTGTCTGTCTTCACCTAATGCAAGACAGATTCTCTGTTGTTCACTGCTTGGGATGCCACACTATTTGTCCTGTGAGCTTCTGGGCATTCTCCGGTCTCTGTGTCCCAAAGAGGCCCTAGATTCTTCACTGGAGAAGCACTGGGGTTCTGGGCATGAGAACTGGGGTCATTATGCTTATAAATGCCCTGACTGAATTTTTACTCTTCAAAAAAAGATGTATTTGTTTGTTTGTTTTGTTTGGGTGTTTTTCCTGCTTGTATGTATGTACACNGTGAGTGCCTGGTGCCTGTGGAGATCAGACGGCAGCATTGGCTACTGTTATACTGGAGTTATGGATGGTTGTGAGAGGTTGTGGAAACACGAACTGCTTCGAGAGCAATACGCGTGTAAAAGAGATAGCCACTGCTTGTCAAATGATGTAGCTTCCTCTGCACCTAGAACACCACAATAAATATAAGTCCACACATTTTTACATATGTATGCGTGTGTGTGTGTGTGTGTGTGTGTGTGTGTGTGTATGGGAGGTGGATTCACAAGTGCATTTATGTCCCATATATAATTAGGCCCTTGATAACAGTTTTCTACTACAGCCCCTGTGAAGTAGTCATCCGTCTAGATACTAACCCTAAAATATCTTTAGTGATAATAATGGTAACAATGATGTCATGGGACTGTCCTTCGCATAGGAGAGCATGCTGGGTTTACTTAATTCAGGGTTTGCCTCTGTGGCTTGTTTCTGAGTGTCAGTGTTTTCTTGCTTAAGGCTATGGAATTTTTGAAAGAGGCCATTTGCTTTGTGTGTGTTGCTCTTGCTTGCTCTTCCACAGTAGAATCTTCTCTTGAAATTGAAAATTCAAAGATGATCANTNAGTATTAGAGGATCCTATGAGCACCTTCAAAATCAAACTGGAGTTCTCTCTGGGCTCTCATAAGCTTCTGAGTTGGTCATCATGACTGTCAGATGACAGTTTCTATGATGAGGGCAACCTCAAGGATCTGCCCTTNAAATGTCATAATTCAGAAGTTTACTTCAATGCCATTCCCAGACCTGTGAGGAAGGCTCTGTGTGTTATGTGCCAAGATACATTTATTAATTAGCAGTGATATATTACCACTGGAGTGAGATTATCTCCTGTGCATTTATTGACATCTCTGTGTTTACACTGTTACAGCAAAACCACTTTATATTAGTAAGAACTCAATTTACTCCATGAGCAAAGTTATGTAACTAGCTATAAGAAATGCAAAAGCAATTTGCAAATATGAAATTGCTTTAAGGAGCAAATGTAGAGAATGATGCTATTAAGATTATCATCAAAATTCAATTAAATGTTCACCAGCTTTTAGTTATGAAAAGGGAAGACACACAAGCCTGAAATGCTAGCCAACTGTTAAATATTAATTAATGGAAGTAATGTTTCCTGATTTAGCCCTGAAAGTTGGTAAAGCATCTCAAATAAATGTTGACTGAAAGCAAATTTTGAAATNACCTAGAGTTTTATTTGGCAAGTCTCAGAAACTTGAACTCTCACACTATTTACTGTTTAAGCTTTTTTTTTTCTGCCATGTGCAAAAAGTTTCCTTTTATTTCCTCCCGTTGAAAGAGTTCCTTTCACCCATATATGGCTCTAAAAATACAAACCACTTTAGAGTGGCTGTTGAAATTATTCACTCTTAGCCCAGAGCTAATTTTGGATTTTTGCTCCTAACAATATCGTCTGGGAAAGTTTCGAGTGAAAATAGGATTGTAACACACATGTAAAAACTTTGTGGTGTTTTCTAAGGAAAACCTCATACATTAGGGGTGTTGTTTTACTTTTCAGAAAATCTGTTTAGCCAAATGTTGCCTATCACTATTCACTTTTTAAATCCAAGTGTGTGTCCCAGAGAACTTTGAACACACTCACTGATTTCAAAGCAGGGCCATATCTATGCGATGACATCACCTTCCACTCCCTTGTGCTGGGAACTCACCGTTCTCTGAACTGAAAGTCTGGAGCTAGTGCCAAGGGTTGTCTCACCTGTGAGCACATTTCCCATAAGCCTCGTCAGACCTGCCTGGGCAGCTGATGGGTTTGGGTGGTGATGTCCACCTCTCTGGTTTTTGTCTGTTCTAGATTGATTCTTTAGTCTTTTTAAGGCTACGGTCAATGCCACAGCGAATGATAGTCACACCTGCAAGCCTGCCAGTGTTCCCACTTGGTTGACCTGTCTGCTGGCAATGAGGAAAGTACTATAACTGCTTAAGAATAATCTGGAATGGCCAATAAAAGAGACTCTGACCCCNGAGAACAGGAAATTAGACAGTTAATTTTCTCTGAGCATGGAGGACTCAGACAAAGGTCCTTGTGTGGGTCTCCTATCTGATACATGATCCTAGCCTGAGTTTCCTAAGGATAGAGACACAATGGATTGTAGAGCTTCAGTGGACCTCTGCAGAAAAGTGACGGACTGTCTCCTTGTGTGGCTTACACTGTTGACATAGCTTGATAAACAAAACAAAAAAATGTAAATAGGATGCAGCGTGGCTCCCCTGTAACAGGATAGTAGGGCCTTCTGCTGCTTGACAGAGAATCTCACANTGGAGAACAATAGTTGATAAAAATAACCTCAAACATTTCCAAGATGTTAAGCCTCAAATTTGCATTGTGGTTTCACTTTCTTGACAGAATTCTTTAGCAAGTAGAAGGAGACACTCTTTCCTGGGATTAAAAAAAAGAAAAGGAAAAGAAAGAAAGAAGGAAAAAACACATCCCACACAGAAAACAGATTGGCACAAGAAAAAAAAAAAAACATATCATACACATGATCACTACCACATACAAGCTTGTACCTTATACACAAACAAAAAATGTGTACAGGGACACGCAGAGGTATGCACACACAGGTATAGACAGCTATCTATAGACGTACACAGACCCACACCAATAAATACATAGGTGAGTAGAGACTTCACAGACACACATAAACACATACATTCACATTGGCATCCACACAGAGACATATAGACCAACACAAACAGATATATCACACACAGAGACACACACATACACACAACCATAGGAGGATATATATATATATATATATATATATATGTAGAGAGAGAGAGATATCTGTGAACATCTGAAGAGATATTTCCTCCAATAATTCACATTATTAGATATCTGTGACTTTCTTCAATTTTACAAGTAAAAAAGAAAAAGCATTTCCTATGATATGATGCTGCTTTGTTTAAAAGGTATTTTTAAGATTCTGAATGGAAGATGAGATCTTTTTCAAGTTCTGTCTTTTATTTTCTCATTGGTGGTATCTTTCACTGAGTAAACCTGGACAAAGACAGTGGATGAGCCACTGGCCTGACACACCACGTGGAGCCTGCCCTTTTAGAGCAAGTCAACGCCAAAATAGACAGCAAAGGAAAACTAAATCCAGCCTGAACAATACTGGCCCTAAAATAGCCATGAGGTTTATGACCACAGCAGCAGGGAAGGCTGCTGATCATCTGCCAGGATCTTTTCTTTTGGTTTGTCACTATTGAGTGACACAGAGGACATGAAGCCTCTGTCAAACACATAAGTTCAGAACCCTAAATCAGAGATACTAATAATAGTGCCTGGTGTGGAGCTGTCTCCTCTGAGAGAACTAATGAGCCCATTTCTGCTGTGATCCTGAGGGGTTTGGAAGAGGTTATGTCCAGCTCACCTGCTGGATGGAAGCGCCCCATTAGGTTTTCTTCATGAGCTCACTCCTTCATCCTTCACAACAATTCTGTCAGGTACTCTCATGATACACATAAAGAAACTGAGGCTCAGAGAGGAAGCTGACTTGCTTCTCCACAGCAACAGAGCTAGAAAGTTCTTTCAGTGGTTACATGCATCTTTATGTGCTGAGGAGGAGAGAAACTGTCACCTTTGACCATCAGACACACTACTAAAAATATAGATCCGATTGTCATTTTCAAGCTAATAGCAGCATCATGGGTGCAAAGGAGAAAGAGACTGATCAAGTCCAGGNTGGCTGCAAAGTAGTTCAGAGAGACAGAGTTTAACTGGGGCTCAGGGGAGAACTCACATCAGCAAACGNAAGGCAAACAAAGGCCACAGCAAGTAAAGGTAAGGGAGGAGCTGGATGCAGCTTTTTGCAGGGATCCAGACTGGTAGGGAGACATACTGACTGGAGTTCCAGGTTACCATGGATAAGCAGACTTAAGACTGAAGAGGGTCTCATAGTACAGTTTTGAAGCTCAGGATTTAAGAAGTCTTTGGAATTCCTTATCTTAACGAACAGGCAACAATTGATGTATGGTAGAGGTTATTTCTCTGAATGCAGAACCCTGACCACCAAGCCAAGAGCCTGGAGGGCTGGGACAAAGTGAAGATAATTACAGGATTGAGCTGGTTTTGTTTGAGGCAAAGCAGGAAATGAGTAGCCTGGCTGATACTCAGCCTATAAACTCTTGGTGAATCAAAGGTAATTCATGGTAGAGTTTGCATTTCTTCCATTCTTCATGGGACCGAGAGATACAAACTGCTTTCTGGGTGCTGGAGAGGGACCACATCATCCTTAAATGGACTGAAATCATGACACTAATCCTAAAANTGTTTCTCCATTCCNAAGTAGTGGGTACATGATTGGGACTGACCTGTCTGTGGCCACAGACAGATGGTGAGCCATCTTCTGAGGAGGAGTTTTTCCCAATAGGGTTATCTCCCTCCCCTAGGAACTTGAGGCTTCAGTAGCAAACAGGACATATCCAAGGGTGTTGCAAGTTACATAGCAACAAATTCTTCAGTGCTGTTTATGAAACTGAAGCCTAGCAACTCATGAAGGAGTCACAGATACACAGGCTGTCTGTACATGAGACTGACAGTTACGGTTGTAACTGATTCAGAAGTGGTCACATGCTACTCACCCAGGAGATAATCCTAGGCTGAAAGTACAGGAAAACAGCCATGCCCATTTTATTCATNTTTTATAACCTACGGCAAACATTTACTTAGCAATTCCACACTGCCTATCGCCGTCTTAGACACTTATGTAGAACTTAGAGTCATACTGAATGCAAATAAGATGTTAATTATTGCAACCAAACGATGCCTGTATCGTTAGACTGTGATGAATTTTTAAGATACACTGGAGGGAGAGATAGAGTCATAATACAATTCTCTATGAGGGTTTTGAAAGAGCGATCATTAAGATCCGTATGCTTCTGTATTACAGGCAATAAGGTTTTTAAACTGGGACAAAGGCGTAAGTCTTTTGGTCTAAGGTTCCCTTTGCAGCAGGAAAGTCCCGCTTCTCTCTAATAGGATGCTTTTTCATTCTGACTCTAGGGGGGATATCCCTTGAGTCACCAGGATGGCTTCTCTCAGGTAAGAACTAGAAGATCCCTGAAATGCCTCCCCTGCTACTGAGAATCTTACCCAAGGCAGTCGAGGATGACCTTAAAGGGGTCTGATTAGAAGTCTAAATCCCGCTCCTCCTACCCTCTGCAGGGACGTTGTCTGAGCCCTGGACAGTGTTTCCTAGATGATAGAAACAGGCACATGGTTTGGAATCTCCAACAGCTCAACAACAACAGTTTGGAAAAATTGTAGCAAGAAGACAATAGATAAGCCATCCCTGCTTGAAGACATGACTCATGCTGCTGAGTCATTTACAATCAGCTTGATGGGTCTCAGAGGGATCAAGATCTCAACTCAGAGAACACTGCGCCCAAGCCGCTGACCAAGTCAACAATGGCAACTCCCTTTTGTGATTCTAGGAAAGGAATCTCAGAACCTGTCAGTGGAGAAATAAATCAGAGAGGAGAGTGGCTGCTGCGCGCAAGTGGAGTAGAAGCAGGNGACATGAAGTAGTCGCTCAGGCAAAACCAGGCAGCTTCCGGGCCTTTCCAGTCTCAGTTCCGATGTTCTCTGGCACTGGAGCACAGAGCTCAAGACGTGGGAAAACACCCTGCGCTGGTGTGAACACCTTGGTGACTGGAGCAAATTATGAATTCCAAGGCTGAATNTGTGTCATCAGTGTGACTGTATGTAGCTGGGCAAGCATTGACACCCCCCACCCTGCCCCACCCCCGTTCCTATTAGTTCTAGCGTCAATAACACACACAAGCACTAGGCAGAGCCAAAGCTTTTTGCTCAAAGTTTCTTTTTTGGTATTAAAACGATGAGTGTATTTTCCTTAAGAACCTTCTAGCAACATGTACAAATAAAGCCACACACAGTGACAAACTGTGCTGCTTGGAGTTTAGCTGATGACATTCTTGTTATTGAAACAGGAAATGACTCAGCCTCAGCCAGACCAGAGAGAATCATA
>LZPO01056572.1:6266-17749 GCA_001675575.1 Neotoma lepida
TCTGTGGGCTACACAGCCCATTCCCCTTCAGATGGTCCCATTTGGGGTCAGTGATGATTGCAGGGAACAATGTGTGGAGGCAGGTGATCCCCAAGGGGGTCCATTAGATTTCAATTCTTTCCCCTCGATTGCTGCCCCACTGCAGACCAATGGGCTCTGGCGCTGTTGNGCTAGCATGCTCACNTTTTTAATCGGCACACTGGTGTTTATAGGGCTGCCTCTATCTAGCGCTTTGAAAGGCAGAAACAATAGTTGGAAGAGAATAAATGCCTCATATAAAGGTTAGTGGAGATTGTTTTCATGCTTCCAGAGGCAGAGGTGGGTTCTTTTATCTGCACCAGTTCACCTGCTTCCAGCTGTCATGGTTGCGAGGAGCATCCTCAAAGCTACTGTGTGCCCAGCCAGGCGGGAGGGGGCAGCCCGCTGCTCAGCTTTCAGAGTGACATTTCCCCTCCTCTAGCCACCCTGCCAACCCCCAAGAATACATGCTCTTTCCTCTTCTCTGTTCCCTGGGTAGTGTTTGCCATCGTCTGCTCCGGTGAGAGTAGGAGGCTCCCTCTCCACCGATCAGTTTATGGAAATTATAGCAACTTCCTTAAAGCTGTTCCTTGTGGCTCACGGGTTCAGCCATTAAAAAGCAGCTCCCGGACTCTGGGGAAGAAGGTGGCCTGTGTAAGCCTGAGGTCACGGGAAAAAATAGACTCCATTTAGATCCCCAGAACAGACGCACACCTCGAGCAGTGCCCCTTGCTAAGGCTTTTGTGAATGCTTTTAGAGTCTGTTACGGGGAGGCTGGCTTTGGCACATTATGAATATCAATAGCTTCCCATTGCATTCTTCCTATCATAAAGCAGCATTCATACAATATTCACTAGTGTGGTGGAGACAATGAGTCGGCTGCCTCTGCGGCCCCTTTCCCTTTCTTGTCAAGAGGAATCACCTCAGTGAGGAGCGTGGGCAGCCTAGCTTGAAGTAATTACTCCGAAACCCGTACTCTTGAGCCCACCCTTGGTGTTTTGGGGTTTGGGGCGTGTGCATCACAGTGCATGTGCATCACGTGTCTTTCATGGGTTCCTTCTTCTCCAAATATACTTTCTATCATAGGGTTGTCCTTCTGTGTNACTTTCTGAGTTTCTTTTCTGAGAATTAATAGCCAGAATAACCTATAAAAGGACTTCTAAAATGTCATTGTGACCTCTTTGTTCAATTCCTAGGACACAAGGTCCTTTGCCCTCCATAGAAAAGCCACACACCACCCAGCTTGGATTGACAAACNCCTAGAAGTCACAGAGCCTTCTTATTTAAAGATGAAATTAAACTTCTTTGCTTGAGTGGTAAAGTCTTAATGGCCTACATAAGGCAAAGGGCAATAAAGCAGACCAAGAGCTGCCCATTCACGTGAAAAAGGTATGTTTGGCACTGATAATAACCATAACAACAAGTAGATATTAGAGAAGGGAACATGGAAATGGGCCTTGTAATAGCATGTGTCTCTCCCATTAATGTACTTCCATGTATGGCTCCAGCAGAACAAGGTGCAATGTTCCCGCCTGGATGGGAAGGCTGCTTGACCTTTGTTCCTCTCCTGTGTGGTTCTCAATTCTACACAGCTTCATGGTGAAGGTGAGGCCTCATGACAGGTGAAAGGAAGGGCAGAAGTCTCCTTACCCTCAACTATTCTTATCTCTTGGACTAATGAATGCATTACACCACTACAATCAAGAGACCATTGTCCAGGTCTTGGTCATTTTACAAGAGCCATCTGATGTATAGACTTCATGTCCAGATGGGTCTTATTCCCTGCAGAGAAGCCTGGAGGCATTTTAGTACGATTTAGCATGAAAAGATTTATAGATATATTTGCTAACATGGCAGTGGCTAGGACTAGCCAATGGAATTCCTGTTGATTACCAAATCAATTCATCCTGTAAATAGAAACACAATTTTCTAGTTTTCTCTTATTTCCCTTCATTGTATGCTTTCCAGCTTTCCTCTTTTGTTATTAGCTGATTTTAGGAGAATGTGATTTAAATACTCTATCTGGTCTCAGTGATGCTACNGCTACGTTGCCAGGACCNGCTTCTGTTTGGTCAGAACATTAACAGAGAACGCTGTTGTCCCAAGACCAACAGCGGCAGCCCTAATAATCAGTAAAAAATTTCCCTTAGGCATCATTTTCCAAAGTGGNTGCATGTAAGTGAATTCTGTTTGGCTATTCATAAGTATTTTGAGGGAAATACTGTTGTGACCAAACAAGTTTGGGGAATGTTGTATTAAACAACTTCATTGTGTCTGTTCCTAACCTGACTTCTCAATCTCACTATTTTTCAGTTCCTGTGTCTGTTGTGAGAAATATCAACAAGCTCACTGCTTAACGTGGGGCTGGAAATATAGGTCAACTGGTAAAAAGCTTGCCCAGAGTGCACAGAGCCCTAAGTTCAATCCCCACCATCACATAAGCCAAGCATGGCAGCACATGCCTGTAATACCAGTATAGGGAATGATTAGGAGAGCCAAGACTTCAAGATCATCCTCAGCTACATGAGACTAGCTTGGGCTACATGAGATCTTGTCTCAAAAAAAAAATTATTCTCTCACCATCAAGAAGGTCAGGAGGTTGAAAACAGCTTCATGGGTTTAGGTCAAGGTGTAGGCANGGCTGTGCTCTCTCTAGGAGCTCCAGGAAACAGCCCATTCTTTGTTTTTTCCAAAGAANAGGTATTTTGGGTAGATGTCAGCATTTTCTAACATCATACTGACCTTCAAGGCCAGCATGTTTCCAATCTCTCTCTGCTGCCTCTTCTCACAGCTTCCCTTCTGTCTATGAAAGCTCCTTCTGCATGTGGTTTAGATCAGAATGTCCATAGGGACAAGTATTAATTGCTTGGTACAGTGGTGTTCCAGGGTAATTGAATCATGAGGGCTCTCACTTCATTGCCATGATAATCTACTGGTGGATGAATGTCAGAATGGACCATCTGAGGGGATGAAGCTCTAAGGTGGTGGGGTCTAGTTGAAGGAACTGGGTCACTGGGGTCATACTCAGTGATGAATGAAGGTTGGTCCATCCAGCTGCCCTTCTCCACTTGGCTCTGGGTTTTATTGCACTAATAAAAGTGATACTTTCCTCTACTCTGGAGATGATGCTACCAAGCTAAAATATAAAAAACTGTCAGAAATCTCACAGGATCATTTACACTACCTTCAATAGGTGAAGTATCTCTAAGGAATGATAAAATAGGATAATATTAAGGATGTCAAAAATTGGATTTGATTTCTGGCTCCCCTACATGTAAAGTAAGTAACCCCAGAGAAATAATTTAACTTTTACAAGAATCAGTTTCCCCATCTATGAAATAAGATATCAAGGATGCCTACCTCATTGCATTATGTGAAGGGTGCCAGCAAAGTGCTTTATTAAATGGAGAACGTTATACAACCTAAGGAGTCCTTTTATTCTGTGAACCAAAGTTTAAAAAATAAACTCTGGTCCACCATGGGTTTGNTGATGGATGGGTGTCTTTCTATTAAAAATCAAATTGTTCATGCTCAGAAATGGCCCAGAGAAACACACTTGAGCTTTCTTCNCCACTGCTATGCTGCCATGTAGAGGTGTAGCACATATCCAATGAAGGTACAGTGGGTGAACTCTCCTTGTCCAGCTCTCTGCTCTTCTGATATCTTCTTCTCATAGTCATAAGATCTTGAGCTGGAAGGATTCTGATCATATCATCTAGACCAGTCCTCAAGTGNTCNTCGAAGGTTCAGCGGAGGGTGGCTGACATACAGAGGAGCTAGGTATCCACCAAACATGGCTGCTGGGGACCACCCTGGGGCTTCAGTGAGTTTGAGGTGGCACTGGGAAGACTGCACTTTAACAGGGTTTTCCGGGTTGTGTTATATAGCCTATCACACCAGATGTTCTTTTTTATTAAAACAAAATAAAACAACAAAACACCCTGGAATTCTTCACTGGAGAAGTGCTAGGTAGGTACAGGGTAGTTATCCAAGATGGCTGTGGTTCCAAGAATCCTATTTGGACGTCTGTTGCTTATACAAATATTTATGATTCACATACTTCTAATTTGCCAGTGTGCTTTCTCGGGAGATCTCTTGTCTTCACAGTCCCTCTCNTATAAAACCTCCTTTCCTCCTTTTCCCTTGAGTTAGTGGGGATTGGAATGGCTGGCCTCTGTGCCTTATTGTTGGCTTTTTGTTTTATGCTTTTTGTTTCCCAAAGACTATCTCAAAGGTCAGAAGAAAGATTTTCTTCCCTTAAATATGAAGCACTGAACATCTCAAAATCATAAACCATGCAGTTAGGAGGAGCCCAGCACTCAGAAGTCNATGACAGCATCACCTACCTTCCTCAACTGCAAATAAACAAAACCAGAGTCAGAAATCCTGAATGATTTTCTGAATGATAAGGTGCAAGCCTCCATCTCCCATCTCCTTATTCCTTAAGTAATGTTTATTCAGAAAATCTTATTTTGAAATAATAGATATAGATATAGATGAGAGCAATGTTTTCCTACTTCAACAATACCACCCTTCAAATATTCATCTGGCTAGCTTGAGGAATGGCCTGGTTTTGCATTTTTTTTTCTTTTCTTTTTTGGCAGAGCCCATAATTACTTATTGACATCTGATATTCACCAGTGTATACTTATAAATGAATATCACAAAGCTCCAAAGGAAGCCAGCCAATANGTACTAAGTGGCAGATGAGTAAAATGTTTACTCTACTTTTTTTTCTAGCTGCATTAGACCTCACTTTTTTCAGAGCCTCTTTCCTGAGCCCTGCTTCTCTTGTCTCTCCTTTTTCTGTGATGCTCTAGTTATCTGTCACCAGAAGTCTCCATCTTGGCTGGAAGGTAGGTCCTCGGACAGTTCTAAAAGCTACTCTGTGATTTTTAGGAGTGTGGGTACAGCTGGGAATCCTGCTGTCCCTTGTCCTCTTGAATTCTACTCTTGGTGTCCAAGAGTGCTGGTGACCTATAGCAAGTCACCTGCTGTGTGTGGTGGACTCACATCTCTGATCTGTAGTCAGGAAACAGAGCTGAACACAGAGTTTAAGTCTTCACTGAAAGCAAAGTTCTACCCCTCCAATAAAGGTCCTGCCTTCTTTAACTCATACTTGTTTGGAAGTCAAAGAAAGGGTGTGTGGCACCAGGGAGGACCTCAGAGAGAGCATATGGGGACTCCTGTTCTCAGAGGGATTATGGGAATAGAATTGACATAGTCTTCATGAGAACAATGAAGAGCCAGAAAGGGCAGGATGGCCTCACTGTGTGTGAGTGCGTGCGTGTGTGTGTGTGTGTGTGTGTGTGTGTGTGTGTGTCCCAAGCACATAGAAAATACTTTATTTGGTGAGATTGGTGGTCAATTTTTATTCTTTCTCTTTTAAATTACTGATATTTTAAAAACCAATTAATACCATGAATTTTCATTGCTTTGACTGGGAATATAATCATGGAAACCAGCCCCTTATGATGTGAGTGGCTGGATGTGGAGCTCAGAGTATCCCGAGATATTAACTGTTTGAGTGGTAAGAGGACAATGATGAAATGCAGGGCATTCTTATTTTCTCTTTTCTACTATATCATCCAGGTAGTCCAAACAACTTGAAAAGTAGTATAGCTATCTGGTGAACAAATATTCAGTGCTGAGATCTGTCTCCTTATTAATTTAAATTGCTCTTCTGCCTCTCTCCTCCCAGCCCACTGCCATCCCCTATTGCCTCTCTTACCCCAGGAGACCCTGGATTAGGGAGCTTTGTGCTCTATTTGCAAAACTGTGAATGTGGGACCAGCCCAGCCGATCTGACACTTGGTGTTTGTCCCTAGAGCATTCAAAGGANATTTGCATATTTCCTGAGGAGGAGAGTCAGAGGAAGTCACCAGTGTCAGCTGCCACCTCCACCCTTCCAGGATAACTGGAGTGAAAGGACAAGCCTCATTGTGTCTCGGCTTCAGATTTATTCTGAAGCTGGGAAAGAGGGGTGGAAGGGGAAAGTACAGGGCAAAAGGAAGACAGATGAATGGCTAATGGAGGCTGAAGCCACAGACTGAGAGAGAGTCCACATTAAACAGACAGACCTATGGATTGATAGATTGAAGCAAAGATGTAAATAGGATAGTTTATTTAAGCTGTTGAGAGTCTCTCCTTGTAATCTATCCATCTATTTATCTATCTGTCTTAAGCATGGACTGGGGAGAAAGAAGATGGATAACATGATTAGGATGAATAAGCCTAAGCTGGGGCCGGTAGCCTTCTGGCATGCCAGACTCCAGGACAGGCAAGAACCTTGGGATGAGGACACATGACAGGCATTTCCCTGGGGTGATTTCCTGACTTTCCTGTGCTCCAAATAAAAGCCTGACCGGTGTCAGGACAGAGACGATTACTCGGGCATCAGAGAGCCTGTTCACCTGCCTCCCTGCTCCAGACCCAACCTCTAACCATCTGCAGCTGCGGTTGTTCAGCACCCCCCCCCACACACACACACACTACCAGGTGGACAGCTGCCAATCTGAGAAGGAAGCTGAGAGAGCAGGGCCTGGTGCTAGCATATATTTTTATCTCCAAGACTTGTTTTAAATTCTAGTCAGGCTTCCAGTCTTGCAACAACAACACGGGAAAGGAAGAGAAGGGAGGGAGAGAGGGAGAGAGGGAGAGAGAGAGAGAGAGAGAGAGAGAGAGAGAGAGAGAGAGAGAGAATGTTCCTGCTGTTCTTGAAAGCTGTCAGCTGTCAGGTCTGCTTAACTGACAGCCTGGTCTCCAGATCCAGGAAGCCCAAGAGGACATGAAAGGCAGAGAATAGGGTTGGCTTGGCTTGGGAGGTTGTGGCTGATTACTACACAGCTACATAGGGGCTGCCCTCAGGATCCCAGGTGGGTTTAGACCCTGGAATAATTCAGCACACTTAAGGGGAGCATACAGGGTATGCTGGGGGCACGTCCTCTGTGTAAGGAATCATCCATCCTGGGTAAGAAGGGGCAGCAGGGTAGAAAGTCTGCTGTGCCATAGGGATTTCACAGCGACTTCTCAGATAACCCTCCCCCATTGGAATTGGAGAAACTCCTTATGGTTAGGGGGATGAAGAGAAAGGTGTTCAGAGGCTTCCTGAGCTTGGATCAGGTGCAATGGAACAAGGGATCCTGGCAACAGTGCTTCCACACTAAGACTTTGCAGTAGACAAGGCTAGCTAGCATTTCCTCTAAGGAACAGTGAGTCTCATTGCTTCCATCCACACATGTTAACTTCCATGACCCGTTCCTTTCTTTCTTTCTACCTTCCTCCTGCTACTCTGAGATTCCCAAGTATGAGATTCTTATGACTTTTAAAATAAGTAACCTTGCAGGCAAATTCTAGGCTCAACTTGGAAGACAGCTGAGCTTAAGTCCAGCCCCCACTACTCATTATGTGACCTTGAATCCAGTTTTCAATCCTTCCTTTCCTGTGATCTTGGCNACTCAATCTTATCTCTCAGAAAGGAACATAATCTTGATTCCAGAGATCAAGCAGAGCAGTGCGTATGGAACCTAGAACAAATTTCCCTTCTTGATTTCCGTTTATGTCCTTAACAGCCAGGACACGAAAGATAATGCAAGAGTAGGTAGTCAGCAATTCTCACACAGAGGGAAGTCTAGGAAAGGAGGAAGCAGGAAAGTTTCTGTTTGCTCACAGACCACCTGGGCCTTACCACAGANCTACAGAATCAGAACCCCTCCCATGGGATCTGGGAATATACCCAGTAACTCGTGTCTCAAAATTGGGAAATTTTTTATCTAAGTAGAAAGCTAGAGAGCACATAATGCTTTGTGATATTTTCAAATGTAGACTGTATCATTACTGAATTCCTGGTGTATAAGAAAGTGTCTAACAATCCAGGAGCTGATGCACGGGATAGACCGAGTGTTCCCTTGTGAGTGGCAACATTAGCTTGTAGAGAGGAGGTGAGTGCTGAAGACTCACTAATGAATATAGCATCACCCTTACCCCAAAACAATGGCACAGAAATCATTTTCAGACATTGCTAAGTGAAGCCATGGACTTCCAGGCAGGACATTTTGCAACGCGGAAGACCATCCAAAGAGGTAGAGCCTGAAGAGATAGGGTGAGTGAGACAAGCCAGGCATTTAACACGTAATCCGTGTTGGTATACTCTCTTCCTTAAGCTTTGCCCCATAGTTCCTGGCCTGCTTCACCTAGAACCTGCTGGGAGAGGACAGATAAGAGAAAGAATTAGGGCAGACTTTCAGAAGTTATCAGGTCTGAAGAGGTGGACAGGAGGTGCTTCTGGGTAATTCTCAGGGNGAAAGGCATTTNGATGAGATGGGAAACAACTGAAGCAGAAGGACTAGAAATGATGTGTGCTCCAAGAATCACCCACACTGAGAGATGCCAAGAGCATAAAATTAAAAGGAGAGGGTTGGGACATGTAGGGTGACAAGAAAGGAAATCTGGAAAAGCTTACTAGCCCTGTTAAAGACTCTGGAACTTGTTCAGCTGGCTATGGGAAACAGGAAGATGACATGGACAACCAGTGCTCCAAACAGAACATATTGGTCAATCCCTGGACACCAGAAAATCTAATTCATAGACATTGTGATTCACAAGTGCAAGCACTGTGTATAATTTTACAATTTGTAGTAGCCCCATTAAAAAAGTAAGAAGTAAAAAATAGATTTTGTTGAATGCAACATACCTAAAATGCCTGCATTAAAAATATTTTAAATATAATCAATATGACACATAGATTTCTTATTGTCCTAAGTCTTTAAAATCTATTGTGTTATTTATGATTACAACATATTTTAATTGGTCTAGTCACACTCAAAAGTACCCATTGGCTACTTGTGGCTAATAGCTATGACATTGAAGACTGCATGGGTAAAAGAGAGAATTCAAAGGCTAAAATGGAGGCTGGTGTACATACATAAATATAAACGGGTATAGGGTGTGTGTGTGTGTACGTGCTGTCTCTTATACACATCTAGATGTGTATAAGAGACAGGGATAGACCTTTGCAGAGAATGTCACTTACCAGGTGGGGAGGGTGGATAAGTTACCCTCTGCTCCATGCAAAGCCTCATGGAGGGTGGCCAAAGAGTAACACAGGGACAACAAATCTTACTTGAGTCAAGGGTCTCTGATCACAAGAAGTCCTGCCTGTCTCTTATGCTCACCAAGGTGACTTTCAAATGGAAATTTGTTTATTTTTGAAATGATTATTCTGGATNGTGTGTGTGTGTGTGTGTGTGTGTGTGTGTGTGTGTGTGTGTGTGTGTGTAGGAAATGTGGTAAATTTCTAATCCGAGATTTTGGTAATGGGAAAAAAGAGAAGAAGATACATATGCAAATGGCCAAGAATTTCTTAGGTTCTTCGTGTATGAGATCAATATACAGCATTTCCCATCTTGATTGATGTTATGTTTCTTCAAACTCATGTATAGGACATAACTAATCTAGGCTGCCTGGGGTTGAGCATTCTGCAGTGTTCCCGCCATTACCCATGCTGTTTGCTCTCCTTAGAAATAACTTACAGTCAGCTAGCATGAGGCAGTGTTTAAAGTGCTGAAATGGCACAGTGCAGGGCACAGACTAGGGCCACTAAAGGGAGTGACTGCACAGCAGCTCCACTGCACTTGCCGGAGTGACTCTTTTGATACCATGCATGTGAGGGGAGATGTGTACCTGACTGCCATGGGNAATGAGGGACAGCGAGTGGAGTCAGTCAGGAGAGGCAGAACAGAAGAATTGCTGACATTACGGGCAGCAGCCACTCTGACTATCAGCAGCCAGCAGTTGACAGCGGCTCCAGATGATTGAGAATCGAACAGTTTAATTGTAGGAGCATGAACAGGTTGTGCCAGGCTGGCACGGCTAAGTGCAAGGATGTCTTCCCAGAGCCCACATTCCTTGATGGGCCCCTTCACTTGGGGAGTGCCCCCAGCCAAACTCCAGTGTTCAGATTAACAATTTCTATGTTTCTTGGAAGAAAAACACCTATGCATTTTCAAGCAGAAACAGGATAGACCTTTGCAGAGAATGTCACTTAGACTGAAGAGAGAGGCTAGGACCAGGTGGGGAGGGTGGATAAGTTACCCTCTGCTCCATGCAAAGCCTCATGGAGGGTGGCCAAAGAGTAACACAGGGACAACAAATCTTACTTGAGTCAAGGGTCTCTGATCACAAGAAGTCCTGCCTGTCTCTTATGCTCACCAAGGTGACTTTCAAATGGAAATTTGTTTATTTTTGAAATGATTATTCTGGATGGCTGAAGTCACTGCATAGGTGCTGAGAAGCTAACAGTGTAATCAAGTAATCAGTGCCTGGAGCTGGTGAGAAGCAGAGCACTTGCTGGTTCCCTTGGGTTTCCTCTGACTCATTCATTTGCTGCCTCTGTGTTAGTGTAAGCCAAATGCTGCACCAGGCTGCACCAGACAATCCTGGCATTCCACAGGAGTGACATTACAAGAGANGGTTTATACCACAGCCCGATGTTACAAGGATAGCTCTCTTCCAAGAAGAGATCCAAGGACCCTTATGCCTTCTATATCATGCCTTTGACCTTGACTGACATTCATTTCTTAGCTCTTGCCTGTTCTTCCCCAGGAGAGCAAAGGGGACAGCATGTATGAGCATCCATGATNTAGGTTTGGAAGGGTCTGGAAAATCACATTTGCCCAATTTCTTTGTCCAGAGTCCAGGCACATGGTTCTAACGCCAGAGGAGACAGGCAAATAGAGATTTACTGTATGCCAAAGAGAAACAGGGAGAATGTTCTGTTGAACTTCTGTCACCATCGCTCTCTTGTTTTCTTCCTCCCTAGTGAGAAGAGGATAGACTTTGTGTCCTATGACCTGACCCTTGGGGTGAAAGAGTCAGGAGACTACAAGACAGGGCGACATTAATTAGCAGATAATGTCCAAAAGTCCCAAAGTGATTAATCATCAGGACAATGTCATAATCAAACTTGTAATGTCAAGACAAATTTTTTCTTCTCTTTATTACGGACAAATTTAACCAGTTCGCCTCGTCAATAGCACATACAACTTCCATACTGCCAACAGAGCAGACTCTAGATTAATCATACCAACACTATTTGCCACAAGGTTGTCCCTTAGGGCCCCTACTTGCTAGCTAAATTTAAGGTGCCATTTAAAGGTACCACAAGAAGAGTGCCTTGTTTTTGNTTTCAGAAGTAACCCTGAGTATCCAGGATAAGCAGTATTACCTGCAAAGTTATGAAGACTCTAGTGTGTGAGGAACAAGGAAGCACAGGCAGCAATATTGGTAGGAGGATGATAGAAATGGCTGTCATATTCACCACTCTGAAAAATACCCGGAAGAAACTTAAAAAGGGAAAATAAACTTGTATTTGGCTTATAGTTTCAGAATTTCAATCCACAGTCCCTTGGCCCTATCTCTTTAGCAGGAGCAGCTGATGCTTACCTTGTGGCAGCTAGGAATGTGAC